>PVJH01004901.1:106434-119414 GCA_004026705.1 Nesogale talazaci | reverse complement strand
TGACACTGGATCACTTCACCACCTCATGATCACACAGGCTGGTGTGCTTCTTCCGTGTGGGCTTTATTGCTTCTGAGCTGAATGGCCGCTTGTTTACTCAAGCCTTTAAGTCCCTAGACGCTATATCTTTTGGTAGCTGGGCACCATCAGCTTTCTTCACCACATTTGCTTATGCACACATTTGTCCTCAGGGATCATATCAGGAAAGTGAGCATGCAAAGTTGTGCTTTTGAGTTCTTGAATCCTGATATCTCACTCCTTTGACACCTCATGATTCCACATGCTAGTGTGCTTCTTCCATGTGGGCTTTGTTGCTTCTGAGCTAGATGGCTGCTTGTTTACTTTCAAGCATTTAAGTCCCCAGACGCTCCATCTTTTGATAGCCGGGCACCATCAGCTTCTTCACCACCTTTGCTTATGCACACATTTGTCTTCAGTGATCATGTCGGAAAGGTGAGCATCTTGGAATGCCAACTTAATAGAACAAAGTGTTCTTGAACCGAGCAGATACTTGAGTGGTGGTCCAATGCCCATCTGTTGTCCTACTACTAACCTTATAAGTATACACATTAATCTCTTTCCCCATCCTCACTTATAAATATATGCCCCTATGTACATACCTGTATTTGAACCTCTATAAATGTTCTTTATCCCCCAGTTCCTTCCTCTATTTTTTCTTATCTAAACTACAGACAGATCTGCTCTTAGCCCTGATGGGTCAGGTGTTACACATTCTTTAGTGGGGCGAAGTGCCTAGAGGTTCCTCACCAGGCCAGAAAACCTCCTACCCAAAGGCACTCCTCTCTAACTCTGCCCACTCTGCTAACCAAGCCCAGCCTGCTGGTCTTGTGGTGCTGTGGTCCTGTGCCATCTTTATTGTCACATCTCTTCCTGTATCCTGAGACCAGGAGGATCTCAGCTCAGGGTCCAAAGGACACACACAGCTTCTTTTTGATGGTAGCAAGCCCAGCTCTCCTCCCTGCCCCTGAACTTCTAGAATAGACTCCCTTTAAGCCTAGCAGGATGACAAAACTGACCGATCCATACAAAGGTTCCACACACCTCGTTACCTAGCACCCCCACCCTCTGGACACCTAACACACACAGATTCCCTGTAGTTGATATTTGCCTTCACCGAACTGTCCATTTCATGGTAAAGAAGCACCTTCTTTGCATGTTGTTGTTTAGGGGCCACTGAGGCCGTTAGGTGCCGTAATGACCCATAGGGACAGAACACTGCGCACTCCCGCACCATCCACACAACTGTTCCCATGCTTGAGTCCATTACTGCAGCCACAGCGTCAGCCCCTCTCCTTGAGGGTTTACCAAACAGGATGTCTTTCTGCAGGGACTAGTCTCCTGACAATATCTCTGAAATATGAAAGATGAAATCTCTCCGTCTTTGCCTCTAAGAAGTACTCTGGTCATAATAAACTTATGTAAATAGTATTTTTAGAACCTTTTTACCAATAAGAAAACCGGCCAAGAAATATTAAGTGATTTATCAAGGTCACATTCCTCGTGTGAGCAGTAGAGTAGGCGTTTACATCCAGATAGTCTGGCTTCGAGATTTCTGCTGTTAGCCACTACCCTTTATTTTCAGTATGTTATTTTCATCATGTGCTACATTCAAAAAGGAATAAGTAAAAAAATATTGTCATGGAGGCATCGATGCGTACACATTCAGTACTTTCCAAACAAAAGATGTTGAACCATGTTCCTGCAATCAGCAGGTGGCTATGGGCAGGTCCTCTCAATAGTGTTGTTAAGGTGCCTTCAGAAGAAACAAACAAACAAAAAGATACCTTTTAAGCTAGAAGAAAAATAATTTTGAAGTGAAGCCTAATATCTAACTTTTTTCAAGTGGACATCTTCCCAAGTCACTGAAGCTTTGGAACATGCTAACAGACGGCTGCCCTGTACATAAAACAGTAGCTTTTGGGTGGCTTGTTTGGACAAAGGTGAGGAGACCTTAAAATGAACCAGGAAAGGGAAGCCCACCAACCTCCATGAAGAAACCATGACTGGAATCCAGAAACAGATACAAGAAGACCCTAAGATTACCATGATGAGATTAATTACCGAACTTGGGGCTCCCACTTGGTTCAGCATTTCCCATTTGAAGTGAGCCTCTTGGCCTCGGCAAGCTTTCGGCCTAATGGGTGCCCACAGCATCAAGCATTATGCTTTGGGGTGGATCAGTTCATCAGCCTTTTAAAAGCATCATTGAAATGAATGACGAAGGTGCCATGAAAAAAATCATAACCAGAGACGAGTTGGGCTAATCAATTTGAATCCAAATACAGTGGATTCTGGTAGGCCAGTTAAATTCAAGACAAGTAAGGGGTTTTTTTTGTTTTCTTTTGTAATCTTGATAGATACTTTATTTTTGAATGACACCAGTTGTTCATGGGGAAATATAAAGAAGTAACTTTTAAGAAAACGGGAAAGCTGCAATGGTGAGAAAGAGGTCAGGACATTTTTCCTGAGATTTTTTTTTACTCCCTTGAGAAAATAGGGTTGCCAGGGCTGTCTATGAGAATTTTGTTGAGACGCTCACCCCATCTTCATCTATCTCTGATCTTCTGCCTTCAGATTTCTCTGCTGCACAGTCAAAGAGCACTTCAGGAGAACCTGACTCGAGGCCTTCCAGGCTGCCCAGACTACGGTTTTGATGTGGTTTAATTCTGAGAGGGAGGGTTAGTGAGATGGAAATCCACCCTGTCTTCAGAAGCGTGGAGATCCGGATGGAGGCTATGTAGAAAAGGAGCTGTGTCACATTTTGATATCTTTGTTTACTAGAGAAGTCAGAGCAACTTGACTGTGAACTTGAATTCTAACGACTCCATGATTTTGTAGCAGAACTTTTTGATTTTGCTTCACACAGCACCGGGTATGTTAATTGTGAGGGGAGAATTTTCCTTCTCTGTCCTCTGCTCCTTCAAAGATAACCTGGCGTAGTAAGATGTGCTTAGACTTCATGTTCCTAATTTCCTTCATTTCATGAATTCCTGAATGCATGTTTGAATTGTTTCCATACTGCTTCATATATTGAATGTTTCAGTTAATATTTCTTAGATCTGTGATTTTTCATTTATATTACATTACTTCTAATAACTGCCTCTCCCAACTAATTTATTCATCAAGTAAAGATACTTTTGTTTACAGTATTATCTTGGCATTCAAACTTGGTCTTAACTACATATGGTACCAATTCTCTCTATTGTGTTACTTTTGAATTTTACTTTAAATTTTGCTAAGTGGATTAGAGATAATGCTTATTTACTCACATTTATCTTCCTGTCCCAAGACAATGTAGATGCCACTGTACTAGCTCCCATAAATAATTTTTTCTATGATTTTCTGTCACTTGTTATTGATCAGATTATTTCTTCTTGAGTGTCTT
This sequence comes from Nesogale talazaci, assembly GCA_004026705.1. Lineage (NCBI taxonomy): Eukaryota > Metazoa > Chordata > Mammalia > Afrosoricida > Tenrecidae > Nesogale > Nesogale talazaci. Next base: position 116,008 of record PVJH01004901.1, on the reverse strand, counting down.
TAGTAATTAATTTGTATCTTTTAAAAAAATTAACACTTCATGTACTCCTTTAGTTCTGTGTCTTCTTTGAACATGTTGTAGACATCATTGCATACTTCCTTCTGTTTCTGATACTCTTAGGTGTATTTGTAGGAAGAGCATTGAACTGGAAGAGAGACCTTTTTTTTTAAGATAGAATCTTATATTTTGATATTGACTACCATTAATTGCTGTGTAGCATTGGGAAGATAATGCAGTTTATCAAGGTCTCCATCTATAAAATAAGTATGACAGATTCTCGTATGCCGGGCAGTGAGACTATGGAATGCCTTGTCTTGGGGAGCTTACAGTAGAGTGGGCAAGAAACGCAGGAAGCCAAGCCTTTACAATATATTTTAGTAGCCTGTGTGATATGGAGAGAGGGCACGTCCTTAAGTCACGTTTTAAAGGACATGAATGGTCTGTCCAAGGAAAGATGTGGAGAAGACTTTTCCAGGAACAGTAGTGTGTTTCACTGTGAAAGCAGCCCAGAGAGGCTGATCTGTGGTGGATAACAATCCCATGCCACACACAGCTGATTCCTACAGAAATTCCAACTGCTCCGTGCACTTCTTTCTCATCTTCATGCACCTGGGATTAGTCAGTGGCTACCAGCCCTTCTCTCTTTCTTGGTCTCAAGGAAAGGGCCATCTTTTGTAGAACAAAGGATACAAACACATAAGGTCAAGTTGGGGAGGGGGTCTCAGTGTAGCGCTTCTGTATCCCTAGTTGCAGTAGTTCTCAACCTGTGGGTGGGACCCCTTTGGGGGTTGAAGGACCCTTTCACAGAGGTCACCTGATTCATAACAGTAGCAAGATGACTGTGATCAAGCCACGGAAGTAAATTTATGGCTCACCACAATATGAGGACTGTATGAAAGGGTCGTGGCATTAGGAAGGTTGAGAATCACTGCCCTAAGGAATGTGCTTCTCTTCCCTGGAGCCCACATGAGGTAAATCCTCTCTGCCCAGAAAGCCCCATAGAGCCTCGGTCTCTCAAAGCCTTCATTGGCATGCTTATGATTGGTCATGACGTGTTACGTCCTCCATCTTGGCAGTTAACTTTGACCCGCCGCCCCAGGTCACTCTGCTGGATCTAATCAGCCTTCACTCCTCGGCCTCAGTTTACTGACTGCACGTGTTCCACATCCTGCATGTGCCTAATGACAGCACGCCCAACACGCGGCGACACCTATTCGACGCACCTGCAAGTGAGCGAGGCTGCCTGTGTGAGTGGAGGAGTAGGTAGAGATGAGACTAGAGAATTAGTTCAGAAGAAAATGAAGCAAAAAACCTTGCTCAATTTGGATTTTTTTCCTGAGAGTGCAGGGGACTTGCCAAAGGTTTGGAAGCAGGGGAGAGATGGGATTGTATAACTCATAATTTTAAATTTCTTGAATTAGTAAATACTAAAATGATTAAATATTCAAAGTGATATATGCTTACTTTATTAAAAGTGGGAAGAGCAGAGATAGTAAAAGGTAAAATTTCCTCTGCTTTTGAGTTTTGAGTTTTTGCTTATCCACACTACAATGAAGATAGACACCCACTCTAATTGCTCCAAAATGGGGCTGCCATCATCTTTACTGCCATCACCACCACTCCCACGCCATCATCATTGAGATCAATGAAAGGCACACTTGACGAGAAGCAGAAGTGGCCCTCAGTTAGAGCTGCTCGTCCAGATCTCCGCACCAAATGGGCTATGCGTTCCTGTGCTGTGCACTGTTGTGCAGAAGGACTGCCTTTTCTCTTTGCCTTTTGCCAGAATAAACCACCGCCCAAGCAAATGAGTGTGGATGTATGGCCCTATGAAATAGGATGGTTTTACTGCCATTATGGTTCTTCAAAGATGCAAAGAGCCTCCCACATTTATTTTTCGGAATCCTCTCTGGAACTTACTGCTGGTTCTGTGTCAAGCGCCATACAGTGTGTCCATTAGATGTACTCTGACATTCATTCTCTACCATGGATACTCCCATTCTTTCAGCTGGTATGACCCACTGCCAGATTGCATACAATCAATGGGATTAAGTAGTATTTTGTCTGCATCAAAATAAGTAGGCGTCTACAACATTTGCAAGTTCTAAGTAAAATAAACTCTTATCTGCCGGAATGTGGCTCACTCAAAGTAGTTATCATTCAGACATGGCATATTTTATTAAAAATTCAACCTTGCTTTGGGATTGCACTATAGTTCTTTTGCAAAACAGATGAAAATGAGTGCCTTTTTTAGGCATAGTACTAAGGGAAAGATATGGTATCATTTTCACCGTCTAATAATTCTTATGTAAAATGTGATGTCTTATTTATAAATCAATGTTGTAGGTAGTTTTCTCATATGACCTCATTTGCATGTTAATGGCTTCTGTGCTTCATACATTCTTATATACTATACTTTTAAATCAAATTCACCTCATTTTATATGTATTCATGTACATTTGTACTTTATTTATACTTGTAATTTGCCTTGTATATCATATGTCACAATTGTAAAGCTGGATGCTTATATAATTTTGATTTTCACCAAGTCAGGACATCATATTCCTTCCATTTTCCCTTACTAGATGCAGACAGATGTTACTGTACTGGTTTCAAAACTGGTTTAAGGTGATAAGGTAGACCGTGACGGTCTGTTTTATGGCAGCATGAGAGCAGGGTAAGAAGGGACTAGCTCTTACTGTGGCTTCGTGGTCACATGAACGCCTGTCTTGTTATGTCAGCCTGAGTTGTATAGAGTCCTAGGGACTGCTAGCTGTCATTAGTGTTTGTGGTTTAGCCAGTTGTGCAGGTGACATTATTCCAGTGTCTTCAGTGTCTGATGACCACATTTCCACAGGATCTGAGATGCAATCAGAATGAGAATGCTGAACACTGCCTCACGGTGCATTCTGATGCATAGTGACACTGTTGTCGGACTGGAACTGCCCATACTGCTGCCACGGCTCTAAATCTTTACGGCAGCAGACTGCCACATCTTTCATCGACAGACTTTTCTGGTTGCTAGCTTAATCACCTGACCACTCTACCACAAGGACTCTTGGAAGTGGAACTAGGAAGTAGATGTAGGCAAATATGTTTTCAAACTGAGGGCAAGTTTACTGATTAGCTCCAGACTTTGGTGAATTAGATATGCCAGTTGTTAATAGCTCCAGAATAAAGAATAAAAATCTAGAAATAGGTGTGGATCTTTCAGACTAGTGGAGGAGGAAAGTGAAATGAGAAAAACGACTCTGAAGCAAGGAGGAGAAAAGAACAGGAAGAACAGAGTATACATCCAAGTGTAATTATAGCATGTGAAGTTCACAAAATACTCCAGTTGAAATGATCCATTGGATTGGGCAGAATAATAAAATCCAGTTATATGTTGTTTCCAAGTAAAACACCTTTAAAAGAGACTTTAAAAGATGTACTTGACAGTGTTAATCAAAAGAAAGATTGTGTGGCCATATTGATATGGTAAGAAGTTTATTTGTTTGTTCTTGTTTTTTTTTTGGCATCACTGCCCTCTGGTGGTGGGAGTAGGAGGCCCAGCCTTGCTGCTGGATTTGAACCTCCAACCCAGTGGGCCGCAGTCCTGCGCAATACCACTACGCCACCGGGGCTCAGCCAGGAAGTTTATTTTGAGGAAAAAATTTGGGGGGGGAATGAGGTGACTCAATTATTATAAATACAACTTCAAGATAAATAAAGCAAAGATGTAATCAAAGAAGAGCTAGACAAATGAGCATTGCTATGGACAGGGTCATTTAAAGTAACCTGTCAATAAATGTTGAAACAAGTGGAGCAAATCAACAAGAATATCGACAGTTTAATTACTGGCTAGACGAATTTGGTGGGACGGTGCTTGTAGTTTGGAAATTAAGACGTATATTGTAAGAAATTGAGTGATGTAGCGAAGGTATGACTGTGAAAGTTTATAAAGCTAAATACTTCCATTGTAGGAGTAAAAGCTGAAAACGGCCATTTGTCTTTCTAAAGAAATAGAAAAAGAACAAGAAAATATCTCCCTGGGCTGAGCCCCGGTGGCGTAGTGGTGGAGTGTGGGACTGCGGCCCACTGGCTTGGCAGTTCAAATCCAGCAGCAACTCTCCAGGAGCAAGGCTGGGCCTCCCACTCCCACCAGAGGGCAGTGATGCCCCCCCCCCAAAAAAAGAAAGGAAATACCTCCCTACCGTCACAATAAAAAAGGAAATAATAAAGATGAAGGTATAAATTAATGAAATAGGGGGAAAAAGAGGAAGCAATGCAGTTACGTTTAGGTTACGCAAACTAGCAAAATTATCAGAGCACTGGCAAGAGCAATAAAGGAAAGAGTCGTAACCAGAAGACATTATTAAGGCGGTTCAGGAATGAGCACTTTTATGCCATTATAGTTGAAAACTTGTATCCATGGAGCAAGTTCCTAGAAAAATACAGTTTAAACTGGTTCAAAAGGGAATAGGAAAGCTAGACATCTTAAAAATAAAAGATAAATCTTCTCAGAAAAAGCCCACCTCCAGATAGGTTTGCTAGTAAGTTTCATACAGCATATATGAATTAGTAACTCCAGTGTTACAGAAAATATTCCATAGTTTGGAAAAAGACAATAATCCCCAACTCATTCAATGAAACTAGTACTAAGAGAAGAGTAAAGTACAGTGCAACCTTAACTCAAATATCGGTGCACAAATTCATAAATCATAGTCAGCATTTTATTAACAAAGCAGTACATCATAAACAAATTAGTTTATCCTAAAATGTCAAGGTTCTTGTATTAGAAAATCAGTTAATGTAAGTTACAACATTAAAGAAAAACCATGTAAGCATCTCCATAGATCCACTTGCAAATGCTGTATGTTCAGTAAATAAAAGGTCCCTCCTTAACTTTGTGAAGGCTTTTTTCCCTCTATAAAAATTCCCCATCCTTCATCATATTTCATAGTAAACATTAAGTCACTCCTTCTCTTTGGTCTCAGGTAAAAGACAAGTCACTCTGCAGATGTCATTTTTAGTTAACATTGTCCTAGAGGTCTGCTTGGCACAGTAAGCACAGACACAAAGCAAGAAAGCTAGTGTCACTTTCAGATAATATAACTAAATAAATAATCCAGAAAAATGTACAAATGAACTATCAAGATTACTAAAAGCTTAAATTAACTACCGACTCATTATACAAATTATATCTTTAAACTCCTCACTGCATGGGGAAATGTAATTTTTAAAGTATTCTTTTAATAGTATATAACAATATAACAACTTTTTTTTTTTTTTTTTTGGCATCACTGCCCTGGTGGTGGGAGTAGGAGGCCCAGCCTTTGCTCCTGGGAGCCGGAATCGAACCTCCATCCCAGTGGGCCGCAGTCCCGCGCACAACCACTACGCCACCGGGGCTCAGCCAATATAACAACTTTTTAATATTTCTTGCCTTATTTTTGAAGTGTGTGTTTTGAGGTTTTTCTGTTTTGTCCAGTCATTGTTGCTTTATTTGTTTGCTTCCTGTTGGTGTTTCATATGATTTTCTGTACATGAAATCCAAGATAGGCAGATCTGTTTAGACAGTTACTGGATTGATACTTGTCTAGGGCAAGGTGGGAGAGGATGCGGAGAAATGGGGCACAAACAAAATTAAGTAAGAATCAAATGTTCTGATATTTGTTATATCGATGATTGTGTGAGGTTTCTGGGGTGGTGTATTTCGGTTCCTGCTTTGCAATGCTGAGAGAATTCACCTGGGAGAAGCACTTTTGTAGATCCAAGTGAATTTTATGAGGGAAAAGAAAGTTTCAGGTATTACCAAAAGTGCACGCTATTTCTGGAAGGGCGTGCAAGGCATCACACATACAGGTGCGGGAGCTCGCATCAGATCATGGCGGCTTCAGGAGAGCGCAAAAGAACCACCTGAGCAGGAGTGTGAAAACAGGATTGTGGGGCCAAGAGCAGAAAAGCCCTGAAGGTCAACGTTGCAAAGAGCCCTGAGCCAGGCCTTTATCCCATTTCCTGCGTCTCGAGGGGGCGTGGTTGAGAGTATTGGTCCACCTAATTGGCTGAGTTCAGGTGCAGCTGTGTGAAGTCATGCCACTGGTGCCTAACCTGTACGTACACCCAGCTGTACCTCCCACGTGGGCCTCGGTGGCTTGGGTTTGAGCATGTTCACTTCCAGATTTTACCACGTGCCAAATTAGGCTAACTGATTTCTTTCCGACCCCTTTATTGTGGCACGGACAACTAATTTCATTAGGCACAGGCCTTCGGTGGAGACAACCCCCTTTATCCCCAATCTAGCGACCTGCCATTCACCACTGAAGGAGTATGGACCCCAATCTTTGGGAATACTGGGCAAAGACAGTGTATGGTTACTTCCTGCTGTCAGATGGACAGGAAGTGTGGCCGTGGGTCCACACCCTTTCTGGTCTTTGGGAAGGGTTTGTCATCCACCAGGCATTTGGTGGAGACAGTCCCCCTTTATCCCTAATCTAGTGACCTGTCAATTGCATAAATATTCTTAATATGATTAAATAATTAAATTGCATTATATGGGAAGTGAATGTCAATAAAACTATTATTTTTAAAATGTAAGAGCCAAATGGTAGAGATGTAACTGAATATGAAATTACTGAAACAGTTACGCAGTACTGGTGGTCATGTAAATTGTATATCCAACTTGGGAAAAGGCTTTTATGTTAGAGACTAAAATAAAATATGTATATGCCTTATGATCCAATATCTCCCTTCCTAAGTAATTTTCCTAGAGAACTCTCTATACAGGTATTACAGGGATGTAGATAAATATTCACATAGCATTATTCTTTTTTTTGGGGGGGGGGTCGGGAAATCACTGCTCTCCGGTGATGGGAGTAGGAGACCCAGCCCCACTGCTGGAATTGAACCTCCATCCCAGTGGGCCGCAGTCCCGCGCACAACCACTACGCCACTGGGACTCAGCCCTTTTTCTTTCTTTTTTTTTCTTTTTTTTTTTGCATTATTCTTAAACAACCAAGATGGGCATCTTCAGTAAGATAAATATATTGTGTTATAGTCACTCAGTGGATTGATTATGTGTAATACTGAACTAAAGCTAGGTTTACCAATTTGATTCGATCTCAGGAATGTAATATTGGTACACACAAGCAAATCATAGATGGACATATAGCAGGGTTCCATTTCCATAAGCCTCAAACTAAGTAATATATTGTTTAAGACTACAAAAGAAATTGTGAAAAAATTTGAAATGAGTAAATAGCATGAGTTTGGCAAAAGTCATTTCAGTTTCAACGGTAAGGGTAATATTTTTTCTTTTAAGCTATTTAGTGTACAATGAAGTATCTACTCATTAATTAAATATTTGGTAGATTATTCTTTTTTAAACTTTCGATTATTTTTATATTTTAAATTTATAGAATCCTTCATTTTGATGTTAAGTACTATAAATCCCTGATAATAGGGGATATTAATTTCCATCACTGGTTTTCAAGTACTTTATATATATCCATTTATTTAAAGGGGTACAGGCAATATTACTGATAATTCATTTGTATTTTTCTAATTACAAAATTTCTACCTTAATATATTTTGCTTTCGGATCACATTTTAAGAAGTTTATAAAAGAGAATTTCTTACCTTATATGTTTCTAACTCTAAATAAGTATGATGCTTTTTGTTATTATGGTAGCATTTGTAGACATACCATTCTGTTTCACAATCTTTCCATTTTACCTGTTCTACTTTTATGTATCAAGTACTTCATGGTACTTTTATGGTCAGACACTATTGTAAGCACACTAAAAATACCAACTTTTTCATTACAACTTTATGAAGAAAATATTGTGGTAATCCTCATGATCAGGAAATTGAGGCATAGAGAGGTCACATAACTAAGAAATTGGGCAGTATTCAAACAGGCCATCTGCTTCCATAGTTGGTGCACTTAGTGAATTAGATCTCTCAGGAAAGAGTGTGTCTTCTTTCATAATACTGCTTAATAATTTGGACACGAGTTTTGAATTTTGCCAACGATATTGCCAGCCTACAATGGAATGGTTGTATAATTCTATCTCCTTTTTCTGAGCATGTGAAGAGCAGTATTGGTAAATGATATACTGCTGGCCATTGCTTAAATTTGCTCTTAGATGAAATTAGTATCCATATATTCATGAGGTAAAAAAATAATAACTAGGTAAAAGACCCTGTTAGTCTTAATTGCTGATATGGCTAGAATGTATAAATGGTGAGTGAATTCTCTTCTTCTGATGGGTTAGTAGAATCATGGTCTTAAAATAAAAAATAGAAGCCCAAAACAAATAAACAAAATACAAAGCATCCACTACCATTGAGTCATTTCTGTTTCACGTGGACACTGTAGGATGGCGTAGAACTGCCCATAGAGTTTCCAAAGTGTTAAATTAATACTGATGCCAGTTCTGCTGCATCTTTCTCATGGAAAGAGGAGTGGAACCACCAGCTTTCTGTTAACAGGCAAACACTAACTACTGCGCCAGTGGACGTCTAAAACAATATTAGCATGTTTACACTTGGCAAAGTAATATTTAATTTAGGGATACTGACATATTACTTTGGGAAACATTAAAGAAGAATTACACTATAGGAATTAAGAAAATAGAACAGTTGTGATTTATAAAGAGACTAATAGTATATTTGAAAGTGATGCCTCGGACAAAATCCTTAGAGCCATAATTCTTTACCTATTGGGATCACATTCCCTTGAGAAACTAATTTTAGCTTATAGAAATTCCCTTAAACAACAAAGTTCACTTAAAATTCACAAAATTCACTTAAACAACAAAGTTTTATAATCTGCTTAAAATCTATTCATCAACCAAATTTCAAACCTCTTCTGTTTATAGCCTTTAGAGGTTCTTCCCAAACCAAACCTCAAACCAAACTCACTGCCATCAAGCTGATTGCGACTAACGGTGACCTATAGGCAAAGTAGATGTGCCCAGTGGGTTTCGAAGACTGAAAGTTTGATTTAGGAAATAGATTGTCTCACCTTTCCTTGGTGCTGTGGATGATGGGTTTTAAGCACCGACTGTTTGGTTAGTAGCCAAGTACTTAACCCCTGCACCACCAGGGCTCCTTAGAGGTCCCTTAAATGGTGAAACTTCATCTGAAAGTTGAGCGGCATGATATGTGTCATTTGTAAGAGGCTCAGCTTTTCATTGTTGTGTTTTTTTGTTGATTACTTCAAGTAGCTAAAATTTCAATGGCACGTGGTAGAAAGAAGCACATAGCTGTTACAGCTTGTGGCCTAAACTCATTTTTAGAGCTTTTTCAGAGTTATGTTTCAGTATCTTTTAATTCAGTGATGTGATTTTCGTTTTTTTTTTTTTTTGGCATCACTGCCCTCTGGTGGGAGTAGGAGGCCGAGCCTTGCTCCTGGAGAGCTGCTGCTGGATTTGAACCTCCAACCCAGTGGGCCACAGTCCCGCACACAATCACTACGGGCTCAGCCCGATGTGATTTTCTTTTGTTAAGACTAAGTACAAGGGCTGAGCCCTGGTGGCATAAGTGGTTGAGTGCGGGACTGTGGCCCACGGGCTTGGCGGTTCAAATCCAG
>PVJH01004901.1:0-106334 GCA_004026705.1 Nesogale talazaci | reverse complement strand
TATAAATGCCCAGGAGTTGATAGCTATGACTGTCACATCAGGTTATTTGGGATGTTCACAAAGAAATTTGATGGGGCAGTATCCATTTGTGTTATTTGTTTTGCCTAACTCATGACTGGGAAGTAAAACCACTACAGTTGTGTTGGTTTTGATTCAGAGCAGCCCTATTGGACAGGGGAGAACTTCCCAGAGAACTTCATCAGCTGTAAATCTCCATGGAAACAGATTAATACACCTGTTTCTCATGGAGTGGCTAGTGGGTTTGAACTGCCGACCTTTGGTTTCACAGCTGAGCACTAGACCACTGTTCTACCTGGACTCCTTACAGCAGAGAAGGCCACATAATTCAGAGACACCTGTAACAATCAAAACTCCACAGACTGCCTCATTCTAGCTCTCTTATGGGACCTGCTTTTGACAGAATAATCCGCTCTCCACTCTCTTTCTAATGCTGGAAAATATTTCCTTTTTCTTATCTAACAGGCTTTTTGGGTTGCAGTTTTTTCTTATTTTACATTATATATTATTTCTAGATTATTCTATCTATAGAAACACATGAAAACAAATTATACTCCTGCCAGATTTGGGGATGTAGCATTCATAAAATGCCTTTCAGAAACAGTAACAGAACCATCTCTTGATTACCTCTTAAAAGCAAGCGCAAAATTGCCATTACTACATAATCTGTTCACATTACTACAAGGACTATAAAAATTTGTATCAAGAGATTTTCATTTAAAAATTGGACTTCCAAGGGGATTTAGGGCATGATCTTGGGGGTCACCAAGCTCAGTTGGCATAAATGGTCCACTTCAGTGAGTGGTAACTGGTCTTAAAAGCTGGACAGTAGCTATCTATAGTGCAACTATTACTGTTTTTTTCCCCACCCAGGGAAAGAAGAGTGAAAAACATTGAAAGACGCATAAACCATTATTCTAGTGGACTAATGGCCCACGTGAACATCAGTATTCACAATCTCAAGACCAGAAGACATAGATGGTGCTAAATCCATCTTCCAGGAGGAGTATATTATTTATCCTATAACTTCGAGTCTCCATGTTGTATCTCCCAACCCCCACCAAGGACATCTTATTTTTAGCATGGGATATTTTTTTTTTCAGATACCAAAACACTTAGGAATACGTTTTATGATCTCACAACGTATTTTATTTTGGTACAAGTTTGACACCACTTAGATGTAAACCATAGCAACCATAAAAAGTCTTTAAAAAAATAATTGCAGTTCATAAGCAAGACCTGTTGAGGAAGTTTTAATAACAACATTTAATATTCTAAAAGGAAAAGTAAATTGTCAGGTGCCTCATTATTAACTTAATGAAACTTTACCATTTGATACTTGATCATTTACTTCGTTTGATATGATATCAGGTAATATAATTTTGTAAACATTTAATAATTGTCTATAAAGTTTGAGGTACTCAATAGAGATATAACCTCAAGGAAATCTGTGTTTTCACATGTGAGCTCATAGTCTGGGAAATAAGGACAAAATCAGAATAACTGATAATTATAACACTGGAGAATCACTATGATAGAGGAAAATGACAAGGGTTGAAAGAGAAGCATATTGGGAGAGAATGTCTGAGGAGATAGTGTGTATGTGTGTATATGAATGAATACGATGTGAGGTGAAAGGGGACCAAGGAAAATGGGGACAGAAGACCTGTCTCCAGTAGACCGAAAGACACATTTTCCAGAAATAGCCATGATGTGTTCTGTAAGTCCATTCACTGTGTGTTGGTAGAACTTCAAAATCAGTGACAGAGAGTGGCATCTAACTCAGTGTTTCCCAGAGTGGGCGATACTGCCTCCATGGGGCAATGGAACAATCTAGGGGTTGGAAAATATTTTTGTTTCGATGGCAGTCTAGCTCACTCCTTTTGGCCTGGCAGCTGTGGGATTCATGTGCTAAAGATGGCAAGACAACATGCGTTTGTCCCTCTCTCTCCTCAGCCCTTGCTCTTTGTTCCCTTCTTGACTTTCCCACCACCCCCCCCCCTTCTTCCAAATCTTCTTCTTTCTTGGAGTCTCTTTAATGTTTTTGTCTTCAGAAGCTCTTGAGAGTTTTCTTTCTATAAAAAGAGTCAATTTCATGTTAGCATGAAATAATTATTATAGTTAGCATTTTAAGTTGAGCATTTTCAGAATATTTTGGTAAGCAATCTAGTTTCATTTTTAAAAGATTGTTCAATTTAATATTTCATTTGCTTTAAAAGGCTTTGATTTCTTTTCATGCATTTTGATAGCTTTATCATTTGCTTCCTAAATGTTTCCCTTTGGAGTAGTATACAATTTCAGTAGTTTATTATTACAGTCTTGTGTTAAACCTAAGGTTTCATTATTTCAAGCACAGCGTTTGATTTACAGAAACTTGAATTTTGTGGTGGTAACTTATGCCTGCTGAACATTTTTGTTGTTGCATGTGTCTGTCTTTCCCACAAATGAGTGTACCACTCTCTAAATAGCTCCTAGGAAATTCAGAGTTAATTGAATAAATTATCAGATATGGTTTGTGTAATGAAAAGGCTGGAGATGATTTCCACAGGTACCTTTTACAGCAGATGTACTGTGATTTTGTGGTTCACTGTGCTCGGCCCACATTAAATCTGAAAACGAAGCAGTTGAAACACTGCTAAATGACCTTTGACACAGAACCATGAATGCTCCAAGTATGATTTCGCTTTCACCACGTTCTTTGTAAACCTAAATGCCTGTCAAATCACATGTGTGTTTAGATCTTTTAACTGAATGTGCCTTGAGGAGAACAAAGCTTGGGGTCAACTTGGCATAATCCTCACGTTTATCTTTTTCTGTTCGAGACGTCTGTTGGGGGATGGGGTGATTATTCTTTCTAAGGAGAAAGTGCAAGCCAAGTGCAGGTGGACATGCTGTCTTTTTCTCCACACTTTTCACAGAACCTAGCCAGTCCCTGCAATAGTCCTACATTAATTTAAAGCAGATGGGGGGGTTGCCAGGCTGGTAGTTGTGGTTTCCATTTAATGCAAGTACCTCTTTTATGTAATAGGCACATCAACTGACAAATTATATTAATAAACAAAATATACAGCCATCAGCACTACATGGGAAGCGTTTTACTTTTCCTTGATCAATAAACTAGATTTTCCTCACAATATAAGAATTACTATTTTACTAAGGAATGTTTTTTGTTTCCTGTATTCGTTGTAGTTCAGACTAAAAGCTTATTTGTGTAATTTTTTATTATTCTGGTGATTCAGACAATTATTAGCTTAAATATAAGATACTTAATTCTAAATGTGTTTAAATATTTAGATAGTATTTTCATTTAATAATGAAAAATAGAAATTCTTGAATATTATTTTTTGTGATTTAGTTTCTAATTATCTGTTTATACCCATTAGGCTCACTTGACATTTAAAAACAAAAGCTGCTATTTCTTTACTGGATGTGGTAGGTTAAATGCTGCACATAACTCTTGATTGATAAAAGTATCAATCAAAGCAATACAGTTTGTATTATATGTACTTTTATTTATTTATTCTTTACTATATTACTTACATTGTGTTTTTACAGAAAAAGCTCTAAGGGTCTCTGGTGAAAGATTGTGGGAAATTTTGTGCTAACTTAGGTCTTTCAACTTTACAGAGTGATATTGAATGTATTGAGTTGGTGTCTTGGGACATTTGAGAACTTAAGGGGGGTTTTTTGTATGTTTTTTTTAAATCATTTTATTGGGGGCTCATACAATCAATACATACATTATCACAATCAATACATACATTAATTGTATGCAGACAACATTTGTACATTTGTTGCCATCATCATTCTCGAAACATTCTCCTTCTACTTAGGCCCTTTGTATCAGCTCCTCATATTTCCCTCCCTCCCCACTTCTCGTCCCCCATGAACCCTTAATAATTTACAGATTATCATTATTTTGCCATATCGTACACTGTTCGATGTGCCCCTTCACCCACTTCCCTGTTGTCCGTACTCCAGAGAAGAGGTTACATGTAGATCCCTGCAATTGGTTCCCCCATTCTACTCCACCTTCCCTCCATGCTCCTGATATCCCCACTCTCACTTGTCCTGAAGGGTTCATCCGTCCTGAATTCCCCATGTTTCTGACTCCAGTGTACATCCCCAGGTCTAGCTGGATTTGTAAGGTAGAATTGGAATCATGCTAGTGGGTGGAAGGAAGCATGTAAGAACTAGGGAAAAGTTGAATATTTCATTGTTGCTACACTGGACCCTGACTGGCTCATTTCCTCCTTGCAATCCCTCTGTAAGGGGATGTCGCTTCACCCACTGATGGGCTTTGCATCCCCAATTGGTACTCCTCCCATTTATAATGATATAATTTTTAGTGAGAACTTCATGTTTTATTGTTTGGAGGAATCAATAGTTTAGTGATTAAAGTTGATGTTCTCTGAGTAGGTTTATTTTTATAAAGAAGCAGTGGTAATTCAAAGTCTGAATTAATATCAAGTATTACATTGAGGGATATTTAGTAGTTTTGATGTAGAATAAAACAGAAAATAAAAAAATTGTCACAATAGATTACATTAGAAAGAAGAGGTTTCTGGGCTGAGACCTGGTAACATAAATGGTTGAGTGCAGGACCGAGGCCTGGGCTTGGCGGTTCAAATCCAGCGGTGGCTCTCAGGAGCAGCACTGGGTATCTCCCACGACCACCAGAGGGCAGTTGATGCCCCGCCCCCCCCCCCCCAAAAAAAAATAGAAGAGGTTTCCCACCAGAAGAACATCTGCTTGTAGCAACTACAGGGGGAGTGGGGCGAGCTGCAAGAAGTTGGGGAGCTGATCACTTTCAAATTGGCATGCGACTTGCCCACATGCACAGGTATTTCACTAAAGTTACGTTTTTGGTTTCAACATTTCCTCTTTTTTTTTTGACAAGTCTTTTATTTGCATAACTACTTAAATCACTCCACTTATCAGCGATTTTGTAGCTGGAGTTTAAAATATATATTGGCAGAGATGAAACCGGTTACTTGAGTTAATGTTTTAAAATATACTGAATCCTATTAAATTGATTTAAAATGGAAATATTGAAGTCATCTTTCAGAATTGTTTAGTGACTTAGGTAAACTGATTACCATATATACTTGAGTGTAGGCCAACCCTAATATCAACTGAAACACCTAATATTACAACAAAAACTACATAAAAAATGTGCTGAAAAACTCGGCTTGTAGACTAGTTTATATAGTAATCTGAAATGTCTTTTTCTCCTCTAGGCATGCCTCATTCTTTAGCTCACATGAAAAATATGAGCCTTAAGGACTATGAGTTGTCTACCTGTATAGAACCACTTCGTAGTGGTTTTGATGTTTCCCAAAAGGTGTGAAGACATAGCCAAAGTCTAACACCTTTTATGGGGAGAAACTTGATTTCAAGCGATGAGACTCATCTTGGCAGAGCAGCCACGTAGGGAAGCTGCCCAGTTGGGATTCGTAGCCAATACTGTAAACAGATAGTGATCAGAAGGAAGCTCCTTGCAGAGGTCATCATATTACTGGGGAAAGCAGCTTTTCTAGAGTCCAAAGCTACAGGGGCATAAAAGACGTGCGAGGAGGAGAACCTAGAGACTCCTTCCAGGCAATCCGTCAGAAAAAGATGAGAAGGCCTCTTTGCTCCCAGTACTTCAATGCCCTTGAAAGGAAAAGAATCGTTCCTTAGGAATCTCCTCTAGTCTGATTAATTTTGTAGGTAAGACTTGAGAAACTGAAAAGTTTTGTAATTTGTTTTAGATCATAGAGCTAGCAGAAATTTATGCTAGCCTTACCAGGCTTGGTTGGTTAGGAGTGAGAATAATCATTGTGAAGTTGTTAGAAAGAGGTTTTAGGGGACCATAGGACAAAAGAAGTGCTAGGTAACTTTACTGTGTGTTCACTGTACCTCCTCTACTCTCTCAGGAGTTCAGTGCCTTAGAAAAGAAAGTCTTTTACCTCTGTACAGACTTGAATTACGGGAAATTTCTTGCTGACTTCAGCATTTCAGTTTTTTTATCAGAGTATTTCTAAGAATTGGGAAATTGGTCCTCAAAACCCTGTTAAGAAGACTCGTTAGTAAAGAAACAAAACACAAAAAGGAGTTGTTTGTATATGGAAACCTTACATCAGAAATAAAGGTAAAAGAATATGATATTAGTAACTATAAACTTGAATGAAACACAGTATCTTTTTGAAATATTTTAGCAATCACTTTTAACAACTTAGATGATTTGGGGAATAGTAACATATCAAAAATACATGTATGGAATTTTTGTATATTAACTTTATTTTTAAGGTAGATAAGACATTCTATATTCTTATGTATTGGGTACTGATAAGCCAAGAACTAGGTCACTTATTGTAGGTAGTACTGAAATATCAACTAAAATAAAAAGGTAAAAATGCTGTTGGAAGGGAAAACAAACTTTTTTTATTTGACATTCTCTAAATCCCCCACTGCCTTCAAGTTGATTCTGACTCATGGTATACAAGAGCCTTACTAAATCTTACCAACTTGCCTAGTTCATTTGTCCAGTATCTTTCTTAGGATAGCTACTGAAGCTCAGGGATGCTGATTATGCGGTCTTCTTCCATGGAGTTGTGAGTTGTGTTGACTCTCTTCCAAATCATGGTGCCCCTGTATAGAACAGACACATCTTCGTCATCTTGGTATCTTTGAGTCCAGAGTGGCCACCGGCTTGTTCTGCCATCCAACCTTGGGGCTTCTCTGTAAAGACTATATAAGATAATATTCTGCTGTGATTTTAAGGTTTTCAGTGGCTAATTTTCAAAAGTTGGTCCCAGACTGTTCTTCTTCATCTTAGTCTGAGGGCTCCATTGGAACTTGCCTATTATGGCGATTGTATTTAAAATGCTGATGGTATAACTTCCAGCAACATGAAATAATAGTGCAAGAGGCCAGTCTTTCACTATAGATTACATAATAAATAAATGTATTATTAAACCTTCAAGTCTTAAATAATATGTATAGATATCTGTTAGGTGTTTTTCTGTATTTCCTGTCTGATAGATGCATGAGTTTTTTTATTTTTTATTTTATTTTTTTTTAGGGCATCACTGCCCTCAGGTGGTGGGAGTAGGAGGCCCAGCCTTTGCCCCTGTGGAGCTGTAATCGAACCTCCGTCCCAGTGGGCCGCAGTCCCGCGCACAACCACCACGCCCCCGGGGCTCAGCCCGAGGCATGAGTTTTTAAATCCATCCTCCGACTCCACTTTTATAGCTTTTTTCTTGGAGTTAAGATTAGACAAGGCTGAGCCCCGGTGGCATAGTGGTTGTGCGCGGGACTGCGGCCCACTGGGATGGAGGTTCAATTCCAGCTCCACGGAGCAAAGGCTGGGCCTCCTACTCCCACCACCTGACGGCAGTGATGCCAAAAAAAAAAAAAAAGATTAGACAAGATTTACATAGATTTATATAGATCTGATCTTTGAAAGATCTAAAATGCTGAGGATAATTTGAGCCTTGGCCAAATGAGATATATTATGATTTAAAAGAAGACAGATTGTGTTTTTGTTTGTTTAATGTTTTCATCTCTGAAAGTACTGGGAATACATGTATTCCAGTTCTCCTAAATCAAATATAGCTTCCCCCTCCCTTTCTAGAATAAGGGCCCTAAGGCTTTATTTGGAGTTCAGGGAACAAATTTTATTCCCATTCTAAAGTGAATTATGACAACAGAATATTGTTCCTTCAAAAACGAGAGGGGATGAAACTGGTGTTAATACTAGAGTAAGTATATTTTCTAGAGAAACTAGACTGTTCCTCTGCCCAATATAACTGTATTCTATTAAAAAAATAAAGTTCTCTCTCTCACTATGTCTTAACATGGTAGAACTTCCCTCATTGAAGAGGTATGGATTCCTTTGATGGAAATGTTTGTTTTGCAGGCATATGGGAATTTGTTTCTTCATCCTACTTGACATAAAAATTGCCTCATAATATTACTTTGACACTTTTGTAAACATTTCAGATAGGGCCATTATAATGCTTTGACTAGTTACAGCTCAGGTGCTTTAAATTTCTTCTTACTAAGTGACATGAATACTTGTATATACAAGTATACCTGAAAATTTAGATTTCTTATCCTAAAATAGGATCCCAAGAGTGGAGTTCTTTGGCAAACCCTTTTTGCTTCTCGGTGCATATTACTAAAAGGTTTTGTCAGTGTATACTTTTCACTATGAATTCCAAGGTCCTTTGGGGTGCTTGGAAGGAATAAGCAACAGAGAGTGCACCTGCACGTGTCCTGAAATATGGAGTCTACTCTCTGCCACATAGGAGCTTTGGACTCTTGGGTAGTCACTTAGCTTTTTTGGTCCTCAGTTTCCTCACTCGTTGGTTCTATTCAGTGAGCACTAGCTAGCTGCTCTCACTCTGGAACAGAGGGGAGAGCACTGCTGAGAGATTACCTGGTGATTTGCCTGGAGGAAAGGAGAAGACGGGGCAATCGAAGGCACCTTGAAGGAGGTGGACCCTAGGACAAAGGAATGAGACATTCTTTTTACTTTTCTGTTGTTGTTTTAAAAATCTTAATACGAAACCAACCCAAGTGCACTACCTCTGAGTCGATTGGAACTCATAGTGACCCTATATAGAGGTTTCAAGCCTGAATCTTTATGGGCGCAGACAGTCTCGTTTACATCATGAATTCTGTTCAGATGTGTGGATTTTAAAGTGGTTACAGAGCATGAAGGTGTAAGAATGCTGATGTGTAATTTTACAAAGTAAATTGTGGACTGTGTAGGTGATAGATTGTGTGGAATGACTCAAATCAAGCAAAAGTAAATGAATACATAAAGATATATGTGTGATGTGTGTGTGTGTGTCAAAAGTATGTTTAAGACAAAGCATTTAAAAGTACATTACTCAGCAGTGGCTCCACAGGAGCAAATGCTGGACCTCCTACCCCCACCACCAGAGGGCAGTGATGCCTAAAAAAAAAAAGTACATTACTCTGTGATGAGAAAGGGATTGAGAATTTTACATCATCACAAATATCTGTGAAAAGGTGACTTTAGCACAGACTAACTCTGATTATGTTCCCTTTCAAGAAGCAAGTATCTTTGTCCTTATCTAAAGGAGACTTAATCTCTATCAATAATTTAGGTACCCAAACATTGTTAATGGTTGTGAGAGAAATCTGACTCTAGCCTGACTGTGCTAATCAAGAAATAAGACTACCTTCCAGACACTTCTGTAAAATAAATCCTGATGACATTGTGAGCAATGGAACAAGATTTTCTTGAAATAGCTTAAGGTACACCGATTCCTCCTTTTTCAGTATCGTTAGGCTCTAAAGCCTAGGCTGTTTTGTGGACTTGGCATTATGTGATAATTGAGCTCTGCCCCATCTTTAGTGCTGGTGTTCCTTTCTCCTCAGAATCAAATGGGTGGTGGTAGTTGGGGGTAGGGGATCTCTGTAGTTCTCTGTAGTTCTACCCCAGTTCCATGCCGCCCTTTTTTCTTTCCCCCTCTTTCTACATACCTCTATAGCACCACCAGGCCCTTTCCCAGCCTACCCATCACCTCACAGCCCCTGGATCTAGACTGAGACCAGCTTGTGGCCTGCTCCTCACAGGGGCCTCTGGTATTTCATTTGGGGTGGCCTGTGGAGAAGGTATCCCAGGCTCTACCATGGCACTTCCTGGGAACTTCTTCAAAGTCGTAAAAGCTAAATTTCATAACTGGGGAGCTAGTATATTTACTTAGCAAGCAGACCACATGCACACACACACACTGAGTATTCCTGAGATCTTCCAAGTGAAGAATAGCACAAAATATGAATGGTGTGTTAATTCTTAATATCCTGTGATGAAATGTATTAGCTTTTTTTAGTTTATAACAATTTTGCTCTTGCATCTGTTTTATCATTTTATAATTTAGAAATGTAAATTATTGTAGAAAAATAGAATTTATAGCTTAAAAATATTTTCCTGTGGAAAAAGTTTGCTGAATAGGGAACCTTTAAAACTTTATTACTCTTTAGGCTTGCTGTTTAGAGTTTCCTTATAGATAGTTAAAAAACAGTGAGTTCATTCCTGTACTGAATAAATAATTCATCTGAACAAAAGCTTTACTTTGTCTCTAATTTCTTGCTCTTCATTGTATTCACATTCTCCCTTTTAAAAGGCTCCTTTAGAGCCAAAGAGCAACTTTGTTTGAATATCCAAGGTCTGGGGATAGTGGCAACTTTAGTGGTAACTGAATGTCTGGGTCAAATAATGGATTGAAGAACCTGACTTAAATATATATATTTTTCAATAGCAATAAAAGCCGTCCATATACCCACTAAACCCTACTACAGTTGGATAGATTCTGACTCATAACAGACAAATAGGACACCATAGGCCAGCCCCACAGGGTTCCCGAGGCTGTAATTCCTAAGAAAGCACATAACCATGTCTTTCTCCTGTTGCACAGTGGGTGGGTTTGAGCCGCAGATCAGCAGCCAGGCGCTAACCGCTGTGGGTTTCTGAGGCTGTCCATCTTTATGGGAGCGGCAGCCCTGTCTGGGCACTAAGGTGCCTTTGAACTGAACACCTTGCAGTTTGCCTCATTCCCATCTCCACGAGGGCCCTTAGGGCTGTGAATTATCGAACTTTTGTGGTAATGTTGCCTGGAATTTTTTTAAATGCCTTTTTCTTTCTGGATAGTTATCTTTTTTTTTGGGGGGGGGGGGCATCACTGCCTCTGGTGGTCGTGGGCGCTACCCAGTGCTGCTCCTGAGAGCCGCCGCTGGATTTGAACCACCACGTCCGCAGACCGCAGTCCTGCACTCAACCCCTTACACCACCGGGGCTCAGCCCTGCATATAGTTATCTTTTACAGGGTCTGCTTGAAAGCAAAACTGAGTCTTAAAATTGAATAAATTATCGAGTGCCTTCTTGTTTTTCAAAAGTGTTTTACTGAACAGAATGGCTATCACTATTGATCTGGTAAAACAGGTGTTTTTAGCATTTTTAAGTGATTTTTGTTTACTTTTTTAAAATTTACATAGCATTTTAGAGTCCTTATTTTCTAAGAATTATGAAGATTACATGTTTATATGTATTCCAGATTATTTGCCCTCTGCTATTTAAATCTGTAAAATCCTGAATTCCTATTAGATCAAAGCACTGATCATTGCAGCCCAATAATTTCTCTTATAGTGCTTCAGAAATTATTTGTTTGGAAATTATGCTTATCTTTCATAAATATCCTTTGTTGGTTATAAACTATGATATTAAGATGTTATCTAAAGTATTTCTTGAAATTTTTGTTTACTTGCCACATTTCTTGGTTTCCTCAAGATTATTAAATTTAACAGAAATTAGACATAAGACAAAAGACAGCTAGATCTCTGTCAAGTGCAAATATTTAGGAATTGGTATTTGCTGCTTCTCCAGTATGCTGATGTTTTAACCATGTGCTTGTCTTTGTATCTTCATCGTACCATAATACTTCATTATACAGGGTCAATAATCTCAATCTACACATTCTATCTGAATACAATCAAACTCTGCTACTTATTATTTCCCTTTTTTGGTGGAACCTCGAGTGAAACGATCTTATTTTTTCATCTCACGTTCAGTGATACAGTCAGTATCAAGTGGTCAATAATCATTATGATTTCATGAAACTCTGGCCTAGATTTGCTTTTTAATCTAAACTAAGTGTAACCCTGATTAATTTCTTTTGAGGGATCTTATAGCTCTTTTAACATTCCATACATCAATTGTATACCCTTAGTAATTCAGAAAGCTTAGACTTTACAAAGGATTTTCATTTGTAAATGAAGATCAAATGGTAAATTATTCATGTAGTCCTTATCAAAATATTTTGGTAGTTGAATCTGTTTTCAAAAGTTGCAGAACTAGATTTTTAAATTTTTTTTTGTACTTTTGGGTGTTGACACTAATCTTGATGAAATACATTTCTAAGAAGCCAGCTTAGTGTTTCCTATACCTATTGTTACATAATAAACCATCTCCCAATTTAAGAGTTCACTGAGTGTTCTTTATATGTGCTTTCGGCTGAGTTGCTAGGAAGGTGGCAATCTGAAATGTCCCCACTCACATGACTGGCAGGGAATGGACTCCACCAGCTGGGTTCTCAACTGGAGGAGGCCTCTGGGACCCAGGATCTCCTTAGGGGAGACATCTCCATGTAATTATTTAGGCCTCTCTGGTGGCAGGGTGGGTGCACACTGGGCTGCTCTCTGAGAGAAGGGAGAGGCTGTCTACTCCTGTTCACGGTTCTCTTCTGCCCAGCAGGGTCACTGTGAATTGGAATCAGCAGCGAGGGGACCGCGTGCTAGCATGATTTCAAGAAGGAATTTCTCAAAGGCAAGGCTACAGCATTTTTAAGGCCCAGATTCTAGAATTGTCCAGAGTCGCCTCTGCCAATTCTGGTTTGTTTGTTTGTTTGTTTGTTTGTTTTGAAACAGGTCACAGGACTGGATCAAATCAGGAAAAGGAGAAATAAACTTTCTTGATGACAGACTAGCAAGATGCCATTGACAAAGGAGCAATTGGTACAGGACATAATTGTTGCAGCCATCCTAAGAAACAAAGATTACTTCAAAGGAGATTCTCTCCAGCCCCTTCCCCTCCCCAAAGTAGTTGCTAGTTATTACCATAGGTGATAGTTTTTTTCTTTGTGCCAACATGGCACGTGTAAGATGTGGCTGGAGTTTGGCTTGTTGGTTAGGTTGCAGGCTGCTGACCTCCCTTGGAGATGTGACCAAGATATATATCTCTCTGGAGACTGGTCTCTCTTCTTTCTTCTCTCTTCTCTTGTCTTCTCTCTCTCTCTCTCTCTCTCTCTCTCTCTCTCTCTTCTCCCCCACTCTCTCTCTACCTTCACCTTCCTGCTTGTTGGTGACCCTGAAAGCTGTTGGAGCCCTGTGATGCTTCCACTGAGCATGTATCCACACAACTTTGCATTGATCAGCTTATGTTATGTCTGCATCGTACATGTGACTGTGTGAATCTGAAGAAGGACTTATGGACTAGTATTGACTTATGGACTTGGACTGAACTGGACTGATTTGTGTGATAGAAAACACTTTTTTCACATATATGAGTGTCACTGAATTGGTTTCTGTAGTCAACCTGATCTAACATATATTTCAGGAATTGGCGTAATCAGAGGTTAAAGAACTGGATGTATACTAACATCGCTTAAGAGATATTACCCTCTGTTTTCACACCTGTACCCTTATAACAATGTCAATCTCACAAGATTACTTGACAAGTGATTAATTTGCTTGAAAGTTATAGTTAGCATAATGTGGGAGGTTGGGCTATCTATTTGTGATGATAACACATAAAGTTTTAAAAATGATAAACTAATTCATGTAGTCTTTATCTTATAAAATATGTTGGTAGTTGAATCTGATATAAAGATTATAAGAGTCATATCATTTATGGATGATCTAATGTAAGTATCTAGCATCAGAATTCTTTATAAACCGCATACACTATTTACTGTATAATGAGCTGACAACCCACTGCCTTCGAGGCTCTTGCTTCATCATTCTCCTGCGGAAGGTTGGTGAGTTTGAACTGTCTGCTTTGTGTTTAGCTTAGCCCTTTACACCGTCTGAGTCCTTAGGAAGTAAAAAAGATTAGGTTAAATAATTAAAGGTTCAGAATGATACATAATACTAGGCTTCACTACTTGTCAATTTGTCGCACTGCAGTGGCTTGTGTTTGCTGTGGTTTTGAGGGTGTGACCACTGATATCTCAAGCACCAGCAGGGTCACCCAAAGCAAGCAGGTTTTAGCAGATCTTCCAGACTCAGCACAGACCACGAAGAAGGAATGAGCTGTCTACTTCCTAGGGACGAGCCTTTGAAATCCTCTGGGTAGCATGGAAACTGTGTCAGCTACTGAAAACCTAATGAGCAGAAGCAGAACATGGTCAGAGATGGTGCCAGGAGAGGAGCTCCTTGGGTCAGAAGGCCCTGGAAAGACGACTAGGAAGAGCTGCCTCCCCAGAGTGAAGTGCACATAATGCGTGGATGGAGTGCAGCCTACGGGAAGAAAGCCTTTGTAGCCTTGCTGATGGGGCATGAGTCAACGAGAAGGAAAAGCTGCAAACATCAGTTAGTAATAAGAACTTGGGGAATCCAGGACAGATAAACCCCTCAGGACCGAGAATAGTGATACCAGGAGGGTAAGGGGAAGTGGGTGGAGAAAAGGGGAACCGATCACAAAGATCTATGCATAACCACCTCCCAGGGGGACAGACAACAGAAAAGTGGATAAAAGGGAGGCGTCAGGCAGTGTAAGACATGAAATAATAATAATAATTTATAAATTATCAAGGGTTTATGAGGGAGATAGTGTGGGGGAGGGAGGGGAAAAATGAGCTGATACCAAGAGCTCAAGTAGAAAGTAAATGTTTTGAAAATGATGATGGCAACAAATGTATAAATATGCTTGACACAGTGGATAGATGTATGGGCTGTGATAAGAGCTGTACAAACCCCCAATAAAATAATCTTTAGAATTTGGAATGTACAAAGTATGAATCTAAGAAAATTGGAAGTCATTAAAAATGAGATGGAACACATAAAGGTTGATATTCTAGCCATCAGTTAACTGAAATGGTCTGCTTTTGACACAAGAGGAGCAGTGTTGCAACATTGTAAAAGAAGACATTTTTAGTTCTATCTTGAAGTACAGTGCTTCCTGTGATAGGATAATGTTTGTCCAAATACAAGGAAATCCAATCGATGATTACTCGAATTTATACACTAATTGCTAAAGCTAATGATGCAGAAATTGTATAAATCTACCAATGTCTTCCCTCTGAAATTGATCAGGATGCATTGATAATTACTGGTTGTTGAAAAGCAAATGTTGCAAAGAAAGAGGAAGAAATAGAAGTTGGAAAATACGGTCTTGGTGATAGAAATGAAGGTGGAGTTCATGTGATAGAGTTTGCAACACAACAAGTTTTTCGTGGTTGATAACAATTCCCCCTCCCCCAACAACACAAACAGCAACTATACATGTGTACTTCTCCAGATGGAATACATAGAAATCACGTTGATATACATCTATGGGAAGAAACAATGAGACACTCAATATAAACAAGTGAAACTAGGTCAGGAGCAGACTGTGTGGGACCATCAATCCCTCATATGTAATTTCAGGTTGAAGCTGAAAAAAATTTGAACAAGTCCATGAGAGCCAGAATATGACCTTGAGGATTTCTGACCTTAATTTTGTGAACATCTCCAGAACAAATTTGATGCATTAAAAACTAATAACAGAAGACCTGATGAACGGTGGATAACATCAAGAACATCATGCGTGAAGAAAGCAAAAGATAATAAAAAGACCAAGTAGTGATTTGTTCTGTTGTACGTAGGGTCCCTATGAGTCAGAACTAAACTCTTGTCCTCAGTGTTCTAAATGATTCCAACTCATAGCAGCATGGAAGGGCAGGCTAAAACTGCTCCAAGATTGTCAATCTTTAACCGGCTGTGCTGCCAGGGCTGCTTAATGCTCTAACCCAATGACTTGCTGTCCCCACCTGCTTCGGCCACATTCGGTTCTGCCTGCCCTCTGCAGCAAAGTCTTTCTGGGTCAGTCCTTTAAAATTTATTACCTAATGTTCAGGTTTTTCACTATATGGATTATAATACTGAATTGGACAAAGGCCGAGTAAATATGTAATGTTTGGCTAAGCTAATTCATAAAGAGAGCATAGAAAAAGGATACTTAAAAACCAACAAATGTTGTAGAAAGTAGTCAGAGTTAGAGATTTAATTCTGTGTGAGTCAACTGATATTTATTCCTGTCTCTGATTATTAGTGCCATCAACCTGTCACCAGGTGAATGAGTTTCATAAACTGGGTCAGAGAAAATATGTTCTCCATGTAGACAAATAAGTGAAAACACGTGCCCTGCTTTATTTTTGAAGATCTGTTTGAGGAAGATATTGATTTGCCTTTAACCACTATCTAGAAAGAAAAAAAAACATTATATTAAATATCACCAACAGTCTGAAGAGTGGAGAAAGAATTTTGGGACTCTAGCAGTGATTAAGCAGTGAACTAGGCTTCCCAGGAGACTTACTTTAAAGACTAAAGTATATGACAGACGATGCTGTGGGTTATGTGAGCAGTACTGGACATGAGAAGAGGACAAAGAGAAGCAAGTTTAATATGGTGAAGTATGTTTGCCTAATGAAATCTGGGGTGGACATTGCATTTACTCTAGATAAATGTAGTGTCACTAGAATCCCATGTCATCTTCTCAGTTTGACCTAGAAATTATTTTGGGGAAACACTCTTAGGATTATCTGAAACACTTTTATTTCACTGTGCAGTACACAGAGGGCTCCTTTACAAGGGTAACTTTTTGTATAGCACCTGCGGAACATGCTTGTGCATGATTTTACATTTTCTTAATTCTGAGCTACCATCAATTATGATACAGCTTTTGATTTTAAAATAGCTCTTTTAATTTTCTTTTATTTTTTAAATCACTTATGTAGGGAGGAGCTTTCAATCTCAGAATTGTCCTCAACCAATGTGGCTATGTGCTGCTCTCCTTTAGCGGTAGCACTTTTAAGACTGCGGGCATAAATCTAAGGCCCGTCCAAGAATTACTTTAGCTTGGTTTCCATTTTTCAAATAGTTTTATCTCAAAAGTTATCCAGAAAAGTTTAGACAGAGAGATAGTTGGTAGATGATCAGAATGACCACTTGTTAAGACCTTCACTTTACATAAACCAGACACGTTGGCTTCCTTTACAATAGAACATTTTATGAACTTGCCTGTGATTTTTTGAGGGGTGGGTGGGTCGGTGGGTATCCTGCTGCTTTTAACTGCATATCCTGGCATGACACAAGCAGTTCAGGATGGATGATAACTTGTTCTTTCAATATGGCATTGTTAAGGGTCTTTTAACATTAAGACATCCCAAGAGATAACCAGGAATTTAAAATAAAGCTAAAATTTTATTTTATGTTGCTTTATCAATGAAGATAATAGTCATGACAGATAAGTAGGTATATTTTTATTTGTGTTGAAGTTTATATATAGGTAGACAATGACAAGGTATCTTAACCTTTGCAATGGCTGACAAGATTCTTTTGTTCTCAAATTTTTGTTCTCAAATTAAGATGCTTCTTAATTTATACATTTGGAAAATTTAACATTTTAGAATTAATAAAGTAGTTTTATTTCTTCCATGTGTAAATAAGACAAGACAGAAAATGAGTGGTGTTCTTTTTAAGATAAAGAATCAGGCTGAGCCCCGGTGCCGTAGTGGTTGTGTGAGGGACTGTGGCCCACTGGCTTGGTGGTTCAAATCCAGCAGCAGCTCTCCGGGAGCAAGGCTGGGCCTCCTACTCCCACGAGAGGGCAGTGATGCCAAAAAAAAAAAAAGAATAAAACTAAATTTAAAAAGAGAGAATCAGAGTGCCTGATGATCATCACACCATAAGTTGTAGGTATGGGATTACAAACCAAGTTTGAAACTTCTAGTTAGGTGTGTTGTCTACTAATGCTACCATTTCAATAATAATTCATTTTGATATGGTATAACTTTAATGAGAGTCATTAATCCAACAAGCACTTTTTTAAGTGTTTTTTATACTAAGCATTATGTTAATGATATTGCAAGACAACAGAAAGACAGATGTGGTCCCAGTCCTTAAGAAATCAAAAACTTTAGAAGACTGAAACTAAACAAATAATTGCATCTAAGAGGAAAAAGATGTAGTGTAGAGTGAGTATGTAACAGCCAGACCTCAGCTAATTCTCAGCGGGAAAGGGAGTCAAGTCGTGGAGGGTCTAAAGAAATGACTTTTTGGCAGAGGTGAGGTTAGTGTGAGTTACGTAATTACCATATATATATATTCAAGTAGAGGCCCATCTGAATATCAGCTGAGGCACCTAATTTTACCATAAAAATAGCATAAAAAATGTATGGGTAAGAGCTGTAAGAGCCCGCAATAAAATTATTTAGTAAAATAAAACAAGACTAGAGTTATTATTGTGTCATTTGTAGAAATAAATTGTAAGATCCCCTCTAACTAAAAGACTTGTATATCTTCCTTGTGCTGTGGCGATTATTACCCTCTTGGATTAGAGGTGGCATAATTCACTATCTCTGAAGGTGTGGATTATTGGTGAATTAAGCCACCGAGGGAAATACTGTAGACATTGGGGTTCTAGAGCATTCATGCTTCTGTAAGTGGGGAGGGTTATTGCTGTCTGTCTTAGGGGCAGTAGAGTAAATCCCAATTCACAATGGGGGAGGCAGACAGCTAATATTTGCTTCCATCTGATTATGAACATGTTAGTTTGTAAGCTTCATGTGGCCACACTTTTCAGTTTTTCACAGAATTCTGAAAGGGTTATTACTTGAGAACTAATTAAAATGTTTTAGAAACACCGGCAACTATTGCTACACAGAGCTAAATAAGCTCGTGAAAGGCCACTAGGCCTTCATTTACCATCTCTGCTCTATAAAAGGGATCTTCAATCATTATTTAAAAGTAAAAGATCAGCATTATTCTTAGATAAAATAAACTTTACAAAATGTATAGTGTACACTTTAAAAGGAGTTTTGTGCTATATTATCTTCAGTAAGTGTTTTCCTTATAAATTGATTATAAAGCTTCAGTATCATTTATGGAATCATTTACAAAGCAAGAAAAGAAATAACTTGTTTCTCAATTTACAAACACTTTTTAATAGAAAATGCTAATTATTTAAGTGCCTATCATTTTGACTAAAATACTTAATCAGCAGACCATTCATTTCTTTTAGCTGTGAGATTTGAATATTAGTTACATATCTTAGTATCTGGGTCACAAGTCATTAGAAACCAATTTAGACCTTTTACGTCTCAGTTGCCAGCTTAGTTCTTTTGTTGACTATACTCTTACTTTCCTTCTCCTTCTTTGGCTCCCTGCCAACTAAAATTTATTTACTGACTTGTGCATACTAAAAAACAATTCTTTATATATAGAACTGGTTTTCTTGTGTTTCCCCGTTACCCACATCCTCCCCCCCCCAAAAAAAAAAAAACTCAAGGTAACAAAGGAAATAGATTAATCTGCTCTTGAGCTTACCTTTCGAGCTGCTGCGGTGCCAAAGGTCCCTGTGCTGAATGGCCTACTCTAGTGCTAATTATTGTGTAAAAGAAACATTTTTTTTAATGCTAGAGAGGCTGTGTTTTGTAACTTCCACTATAACATTTCTTAAGACTAACATATATTTATACTGAATGCCCAAAGATTCTTAGACTCTCTCTATAAATTAAAAAATAAATTGTTCCACCTAGTTATCCTAGATTGTATAGTATCTTTCGTCAAGTAAAATGAGAGGACAGAAATGTTAGTATAAAAAGGTGGGGGAAAGCAGATAAAAGAACAGAAGAAAATTGTATCAATAAAACTTTTCTTTTTTTTTTCTTTTTTTTTTTTGGGGGGGGGGCATCACTGCCCTCAGGTGGTGGGAGTAGGAGGTCCAGCCTTTGCTCCATGGTTCAAAATTGAACCTCCATCCCAGTGGGCCGCAGTCCCACGCACAACCACTACGCCACCAGGGCTCAGCCCCAAAACTTTACTTTTATTTATGAATTGCTATAGGTGCTAATATTCCATTTTGAAACACTGTTAATTTTGGAAGGGATTTAGTTTACTGTTAGCTTGTCTTAATATAAGATCCTTAGTATTCTTTTTCTTAAAATTGTGAACTTTATAACTTGCACTAAAATTGAGCACTTTATATCTTTGGAGTTTCAATTTTTTTATTCTTAAATTAATAATGCTTACTTTTACAATATTGTATACCAGGTGGAAAATATAAAATGATAACATGTATATTTCCTGGAGGTTTCTATATAAATTAATACTATTGGGCATTGAATTCATAAAATTTTCAAATACTCAGTTTTGAATAATAGAACACTTTATTGGGGCTGAGCCCCGGTGGCGTAGTAGTTGTGTGCAGGACTGCGGCCCACTGGGACAGAGGTTCAATTCCAGCAGTGAGGCTGGACCTCCTACTCCCACCGCCGGAGAGCAGTGATGCCCCAAAATAAAAAAATAACCCCCAAAAAACCAAACCAAACCAAAAAAAGAGAACACTTTATCTCAGCAGCACCACCACTACCCACACACACAGCCCACCCCCACCCCCCACACTTTTTTTTTCTTTTATTCTCTCTAGTACCTTCTCAGGAGACCTCATTCCCAGTGATTGGTAGGCGTTGCCAGGCACCACCTAGTTTTGCTGGTATCAGGATGGTGGAGACAGGTGTTCATATTAGTCCATTGAAATGAATGGTTCTCATGCATCTTAGCCTCCCCTTGGACATGGAGAGACCCATGGTTGCAGCCTAGATATATCTCAACCTTTCTTACCATAAAACATCTTATAAAACCATATATATTTTAATAACTAGGATTACTGTGTGTGTCAGAGAGCCATTTTTCTTTAAATAATTCCCCAATAGCTCTCTTTGCTTTCAGTTTTTGTAAGCCATATGTCTATTTTTCGAAGCTTGGTATTAATTTCTATGGGTACTACCATGCAGATAAGGATATCTGTGAGGGGCTGAGCTCCGGTGGCGTAGTGGTTGTGCGCGGGACTGCGGCCCACTGGGATGGAGGTTCAGTTCCAGCTCCACGGAGCAAAGGCTGGGCCTCCTACTCCCACCACCTGAGGGCAGTGATGCCCAAAACAAAACAAAAGGATATCTGTGAATCAAGTAAGAGAAAGATGGTTCTTAATAGGGATGAAGAGCACTTCAATAAGTAAAATGCTTTTGTTTTTACTTCATCTGGAGTTTTGTTTTGTTTTTTCTGTCACATCTGCCCATCCTGTTTGTCTTATTCTTTTCTTTAACTTGGTACATGGCAGTGTTCCAAATAGTTATAGTAGGAAGATCAAGCTTAGATTTGGGAACTAGACAATGGATTTACAACTAGATTATGTAATGGCGCTGGGGCCTTAAGCACGTACACACAAACTGTAATGCTCTGCCTGTCTCTCAAGGCTGTGAGTGAAGATCTGAAAGGATGAATCTGAAATACTGTATAAAGCAAACTCCTGATGTTCCGTCCATCCTGCCTCAGGTGACCTGTCAGACATAGCAGAACTGCCCATCGGCCACGAAAGTTGCGCATCTTTGTGGAAACTGACTGCCCTGTTCTTCTGCAGAGTAACTCTCATGAATTCCAACTGCTAACCCTTTTTCTCTTCATCAGATGGGTGCTTTAACCATTTTACCACGAGGCATTTAAAACCCTTGTTTATGTGTGTGTGCATACATAAAATGCCTGAAAACTCTACAAGATCCTCTATCAATTAAAGATTTTAACTTGTTGCATATAAAGTGAACCCAAACTCCCGGACCCTGTCACCAGCAGCTAATACCTCGCTGACCATAATGACACCACTAGAGTTCCTTTGTTCAACCTTGTGCAGGAGGGATTCTCAGAAATGGTAGTCTTCTTTCTTTAAAAGAAGTGACCTATTTACTATGGGGATGGTATTTGCTTATTTAGAATGACACTAGAGTGATTTGTGAATGAATATCTCTAGAATCTGGTACCTCTTAAGATCTCTTTAATTATTCAGATAGAGTCCTGGGGGTGCAGTGGATTGAAGGGTTGGGTTGCTGGCTTCAAAGTCATGAGATTAAGCTCCTAAGCAGGAAAAGAGGCTGTCCTGTACAAATTTAAGGTTTTGGAAACCCGAGGGGCCGATTTTGCGCTACCCTAAAGGATCCCTGTAAGTTGGAATTGACAGGATGGCAGCGGGGTTTTTTTATTTTGGATAACTCAAATTTTTGTGTTGAAGTATGATTGATTAATTTGGTGTGCCATATGCATAAAGTACCTTTTGAAAACTAAAACCATAAAGTCACATGCCAGGAAAATACTTTTGAATATGAAAGCTAGATTTGCAAAAAAAAAAAAAAAAAAGCTAGTGTGGTTAAATCATCTAGTGAATGCAAGTTTTTAACATGCAGAGTTGAATCTTAACCTAGAAAGCATGTATATATTAAAAACTAAGAGAACCAGAAATATCCAATGCCACTTGGCATGTCCTGGAGTCCCACAGTGATGCACACGTCACTGCGCCAATAACCAGAAAGAGTACTCAGGGTAAGTCTATGGTTAAGAAATTCTATAATCGTCCACAACTTGTATTTAACCTATGTACACATCAAATTATAGGATTTCACTTAAGTTTGCTAAATATGTG
Source organism: Nesogale talazaci (assembly GCA_004026705.1). Classification (NCBI taxonomy): domain Eukaryota; kingdom Metazoa; phylum Chordata; class Mammalia; order Afrosoricida; family Tenrecidae; genus Nesogale; species Nesogale talazaci. The sequence continues at coordinate 84,073 of PVJH01004901.1, read as the reverse complement.
GCACCTGTTGAGCTTTGAAAAGCAAAAAAATGATGAAGGATGGTTTGTTTCCAGTGTTTTTCCAACACTTCACAATATCGGGTACTACTTACTTGAGAAGATACTTGTACGTATTGTAATGAAATTCTAAAAAAACTGCCTATTTAAACATTTGGAAAATATGGGGCAGTGCTGAGCGAGCATCATTGATATGCTTACAATTGACATCTTTCGTATGCGCAATAAATAATGGTGTGAAATCCATAGATAGTTCCAATTTAACAATGCAAGAATTCTCACTCCCAAAGCAAGGAAATCAACACTACTTATTATTGACACTTATATACAGCTACTTGATATGCTTTTGGGGCTGGATTACAGCAAAACGTTATTGTTGATACTTGACTTTGTAAGCTTTTTTTAACATAATTTACATTCTAAACTGCATAAAACGTGTATGGCCTACTCAAAGCTCACAAAATTCTGTATATTAAAATTTTGTCTTTTTTTTCTCTTCACGAACAACTTTAAGGCCTTTTGGTATAGCACACCCAAAAAGATCCTTGTGAGCTGTTCGACAGCTCTAGGAAAAGAGAGCGAGTTGTCCAGAGGGGGGATAGCTTCCCACTGCTTCTAAGACCCCCCAGACATGGTTTTGCCTGCTCTGAAAGACTTGTTTCCGAACAAACAGTATCTCAGTGAGATGTCAACTAGATCTACAAGGAAGAAGAACACCCTCCTCAGTCACCGAAGGATTGGGAAGCCTATAATCTGAAATTGAAGGGGCGGGATTAGTATTGGAGCCTACAATGTGAGAATCTGCTTTGCAGAAGGCTGTGGACAACAGTGGGAGCCCAAGCTTCTTTGGTGGAACTATATAGGAAATGAGCCTCCAGGGAACTGCCTCTGTCTACCATTGAGGGAGGGCAAGGAGGAGAGTGGTCACTAAACAGTTGCACTGGTGAGTTGACTGTCGAAGGTCAAAAGCAGAAGCCTGCCTTGAGCAGCTCACACTTGTCAGCAGGTTCCCCCTTGTCCTTCTGGACGGCGTGCTGCACCTGAGCTGGTTTCCAAAATCTTCCGTATTGCAGGATTGTATTGTTTTGTTTGGGTTTTGATAGTCCATATCAGGGGACGTCTCGGGAGTGTTATGTCATTGGAGGCCACCTGCTTGAAGTTGCAGTACATCTTTTTTATGGGAAGGGGGTGGAGGGAGGATGAAATCCAGGACTGATGAACCTATAAAGTGGAATAAAGGGGTTGGGGGAGGGTGCAAAGAGGTAGTGGCAGAGTGAAGGGATAATGACATCGAGGGGTTTCTACATATAAAGAACGTTTGGAAACTCTGGTACCAGATGTGCAGTTCTGCTGGACATGATTGAACTTTGGAATGATTTGATATACCGTGACTACTCGTGTATGAGCCAAATTTTTCAGCACATATTTTAATGCAGTTTTTGTGGTAAAATTAGGTGCCTTAGCTGATAGTTGGGTCGGCTTATACTCGAGAATATATGGTATGTATTAATCCAAATTGATAAATAAATGTGATTTTTTTTTAAATTACCCACATTCAGCTCTGCTCAAATTGATCGTCACTTTTGTTACTTCAGCCTTAGCCTTCCACCCATTCAGAGTTTTCTCGTCATTCCCAAACCCATTCTTGGACAGCTCTGTCTACTAACCCTGCCCAGCCCATTAGCTGCTCTGTGCCACAGGATGAGGCTGTGGGCTGGGCAGCAGCTGGTTTGCTTTCTTTATTTACTGCCTACCAACACCACTGGGGTGCTTGTTTGGAGTCATATGCTCTTCATAAAGTTGCTAACAGTAAGGTCAGTGGTTCAAACCTCTCCAACTGCTCTAAAGGAGAATGATGTGGCCCTCTGCTTCCGAACCATCCTCACTTAACCGCCCTGGGAGCCATGAAGCAGTTCTACTCTCCCACGCAGGGGGACTGTGAGCTCATGGACGTTTGTGACTTGGAATTGACTGATGGCCGTGAATTTCTTTTTAATGTCCTCTGCCTCCCCACACAACTGTTTACCCTCTCCTTCATCTTGGATGTACCCAGGGTAGAATGAAAAGCTGCCAGAAAAAAAACAAAAACAAAAAGCAAACAGACTTGAAAGCTAAATCGTCTTTTGTTCTTCAAAGCTAACTGATTAATTGAAATAACCCTTTAGAGTAGACTCTCATCTATGTCCATTTTCAAAGCCAGGGTTGACTCTTAAAGCATACCCCTTCATAGGCACAGCACCACTTAACAACCTGAATTCTGATGAGCTTTTTGAACTGTGAAAGAATCACTCTTTCAGTCTTGGCAGCAGGCAGCATATTACAATCTGGAAATATCTGTAGAGCATGCTGGCTTCCAAGTTTCTGCTTTCTGCTACTGCAGTTTCTTCTCACCTATACAAACCTTAGCTTTCCCAAAGCTCATTGCCATCTAGTCAATGCCAACTAACAGGGCAGTAGACCATTGCCCCATACGGTTTCTAAGTTAGCTGAAAGTTTGGCAACAATCTTGTCTCTTCTGTGAAACCTTTCCAGTGGTTCCTAACTAAAATTATCTGAGCTCCTATCTCAAATTACTCATTGAACTGAAACAAGACTTCAGCTCTACCTGGAAGAAGGGAGGGCTTCAGCTTCTATTCACCGTACATTTAGCAAGGTATGCTGCATATGCTGAGTGCTCAGGTCTTTCTAATTGCTTTGCTCAGAAAATTTTTCCATGGAATTTCTAACTATTATCCACCCAAGAAGAAATGAAGTGTGTAAGCTTCAACTCTTCAGAATTGGGCTGTTGAAAAATAACTCTTGCTTTTGCAGATGGAATGTGTGTGCTTTGGAAAAAGAAGTCAGTGGTTTTGAAATAATTTGTTTCATGTTACTATATTCAGAATATCATATTTGTACAAAAAGTTTCTTCCTTAGATATTCTCTTTAAATCAGCATTTTCAAATTTTGGTCTGCTGTTAAGTTAGAATATGGATCATGAATCTGCTTTTTTGGTGAAAATCACATAAGGACTTAGGAAGGTTGAAGTGATGGTAATGATAATGATTGTGATAGCTGGGCTTTTCAGGACCTACTCTGTGCCTGGTGCATTCTTATCAGTAACTTATACCTGCTAAGATACTTAAAGCCTATGTGGTAAGATGCTTTTATTATTTTCATATTGCAGATAGAGAAACTAAAGGGAAATAACTTTCTTTTTTAAAATAACTTTCCCATAAAACATGATTAGGCATAAAAAGGATGTCCAGCATAGTACTTTGTTTTATTTTAAAACAAACAAATGAAACACAAACACCAAACATCCTTTTCTAAAGATTACAGTGGTAAATAATATGATTACATTCTGTTTCTTTCTTTTTTTTTCTTTGCAGATTTTATTATTTTTTTCCTTTAATCTTGGTTTCTTTATTTTTATTTTTTAAATACTTTTGTTGGGGGCTCTTACAATTCTTATCACAATCCATACATTCATCCAGTGTGTCAAACACATTTGCACATATGCGCCATCATCATTTTGAAAGCATTCTCTTCCCACTTGAGTCCTTGATATCAGCTCCCCATTTGCATGTTGTTTATTTCTATATAAATTGACATATGGAATACTTCAGCAACTAAAACCTAACTGTAGATACCCTCTATTGGTTTTAGGATGTCTATTACAATTGTAGTTTTACACACACATAACACACACACACACACACACCAGTGAGGGAGGAAGACTTTAAAGTAACTACACATTCTAATAAACTCCTGTGATTTGGGGAAGACTTCCCTTCATTATGTCTACCCGTCCAGTCTCTGGATAGTAGAGATGATTTGGATTTAGTTACCATAATTTTTTACCACAAATGATGCACCCACACTTAAAACCCATACCAGGATGTGCTTACAAAAATAGTGCAGGGGAGGTTGCACAGTTGGCAGAAGACATATAATATGCATGTTATTTGTTGGAAAGTATGGTACTGGCTCAAAAGTTGTTGGTTTTAATCCACTCAGTGGTGTGACTGAAGAAAGCCTGGTGATTTGCTTCCATAAAATCACAGCCATTGAAAAAACCTATTGGAACACAGAAACATATAAAACTGCCGCAAGTTGGGTCAATTTGAAAGCAATGAGTTTGGCTTTTTGTTAATGTTTTTGATACCCAGCAATCTGTTCCCTTTTTTAGGTCCTATTTTTTTGGCTAGTTAGACTATAGGTATATTTTCTTAAGCAAATAATTTTGCTCTAACAGCCAGAGATAAATTTTAGCATTCCATACTAAAATACTGTAATCTGTTTTAAATATAAATGATAAGAGTTCTTGAGGCCTTTCTGGTTCATGAACTTTTTACTTTGGTAGTGTTGCTAATTGGTTAGAACTAATTTGTTTAGCTTTATTACCTGTTCCATTTTTGTAAGTGATTTTGAGTATTTGAGATTTAACTTTTGAGATCAATTAAGATAAACAAAGCATGTTGTGTTTTACTGGAAACATATTGTGACTTGTGATTTTGAATAGGCAATGGAATGACTCCAAATTGAATTAAAGACTATTCTTCATGATTAGACTGTTTTGACAGTTTCTTTTTATATTTTCCATTTCTAATTTTCAGAACTTCCTTTGCTGACCATTTATATAATTGGGATGAATTATATAGCCTGCATGGATTAACATAATACATTATTTCTCATGCTCTCTGTGCTATTTTAACTAATGTCTCTATTTTACCTCTCTGGGTCCTAATATCCATTAAAGTGGCTACACAAAACTCACAGACAAAATTCTTGATTAAAGGATTTATTAAGGAAATTGTAATGCCAGGGAGAAATGTTCAGAGTTGGGTTGTTTATCTGGACATGTGACAAAGTTCTAACAGGTATGTTAATAAAAAGCCCAAAGGGCCATACCACTTGGCTGTAAACCTCAACCTGAAGGCACTCAACTCAAGCTCCATGGGTTAGCATGCTCAACTTCCTGAATCAATGTGCCCAGAAACACCCCAATCCAGTAAACCTCAGCCAGAAGACATTTTTGCTTGACTGTCATAGATCTACAAGACCAACTTCCCCAATTAAAGTGCCCAGTCCCACTTTCCAAGCCAGCCTCCTGGCTAAGAGCCCCCAACATTATTTCCTTTGTGATTTGGGAAGTCTATCACTCTGTTCCATGCTCTGGCCCTTGGTTCTGCTGCTGTTCCTTTGATGGTAAACCTGGCTTCAGGGTCCAGGAGGCTCACTGCACAGGGATCTCAAGCTCCACTTCTGGCTCTTGCTCAAAAACGAGATCCCCTTTCCTGCTTCTCAGAAGGTTCATTTTTATGCCCAGCAGGATGGCATTCCAGAGAATTCTGTTCACAATTACAGGTGAACCCTATCAGCATGTTCCCTCACCATCTTACCAGACCCATGTAGGAAAAGGTAGTCTCATGCTGTAGGATTGGAGACATTGGTGGGAAGAGTCACCACACTTCCGCAGTGTGCTGCTCCCGCACTACCCATGTGGCACACCAATGTTATTAGGCAAATCTGTAAAAAACTGGATAAAATTGGGCTTCAGGAAGTGAAAGAAAAATCGATGTGATATGATGTCATAGCAAATTCTAGTGGACTCTTACTTTTCTCACTGGTAATTTTGATAACATTATATGTATTCCTCAACCTTGTGTTCTCTGGAAAAGTTGAGTTGTAAGACATAATTCTTGGTGGTACATGAATGGCTGGTATCATGCTTAACATAATCATGCATCTTTCTTTCCCTAATATCATGAGTTGGCTCTTTGCATTCTCTAAACTTGATCCTCTGGTAATTTAAGATTTAGCATGGAAGTTGAAAAGGTGAAGTTTATCCTAAAAATTTATATCTCTTTCTGAGGCATGACTATTTCTCTTCTTGACTACAGTAAGAAAAGCACATTCTGTTTCTGAAGTGGGTCTTAATTTTCCTGCAGACTAGTTTTGTGGCTGAAGGCAAATGATGTCATATTGCTAGACCCATTTCTTCCTTTGTCAGATGAGCATTATTTATACAAATCATTTAAGGAAAATTGGAGAATATATATTAGATTCTACTGAAACAAACATTGGCAAATCACCTACTGTTTATCACGTGTTGACTTGTGAAGCAAGTTTTGTTGTAGAGCTCTAGTATTAGTACCATTATTCACACCAAAAGAATAGTTCTGAGCCTTTTTGGCTTATGAATTTGTTAATCAGATAGTGACTTTAAGATTATCTCTCCTTATTAAAAATTAAATTACTTCCAAGATGATAGTGATCTTTAAAGTGAACGATATGGACAATTTAGAATTACTTCTTGTATTGAAAAATTTATATAAAATACCTACATGTTCTGTAATTTCATTTAACTAAGGTATTCATCTGTGATGTTCTTCCAGAGTGAGCACATGAATACTTCCAGCTCCATACTCTATATTTAATCACTTTTTGCTTTGTGGGTTCCATCAAGCTAGATTAAAATAAAATGGTTTTACATTTTCTAACTTTTAAAAACGATTCTTCAAAGTCTCAGATGAGTGCAATGTGGTAACCTAATCCAATATTCCAGTGTCCCAGTAGTGCCTCTCTCTGGTATCTTGCCATTTATGTGTCTTTATCTGCTATTAGTGTGTGTGTGTGTGTGTGTGTGTGTGTGTGAAGTTCTAGATTATAAATTTTGGGGGAAAGAAGATTAAACTTCCCTTTAAATCTCATAACACCTAAGACAAACTTTGTTTATAAATATTATTACTATTGGAATTCAAATTGTTAAATATCATGAAATAAGCCTTATTCTAGAACATCAAAATTACTACTGGGAAATATTAATGTCACAATAGATAGGCGTGTACATGTACACATATGCTTATCTGCGTGTGTGTACTTGTGTGTAAGAGAGATGGTGGTAGTAAAAGAAAAGGAGTGAGAATGAGAACCTGAGGTATAAGTTAAATCTGGGATTCTGAATCATCTGAATCTTACGTGGGTAGCTATGAATTTAATTTTGAATTTACTATAGTTGCTATAGTAGAAACAGTTTTTAATCAATAGTAAGCATAATGCCTTAGATAGACATGTTTTCCTTTCATTTCTTTTTCCTTTAGCTTTATTGAATGTATATATGTTAAAGACTAAAATTGTCTATATAAATAATAATTATTGGAATAAACTGGATGAAAGTGATATTAGGGTTCTGAGGTATATATTAAAAGGGGGGACAATTTAATATGCCTAATAACAGGAGAAACTCAAAAATCAATGTGTAATGGTCTGATTTTTTTTACTTATTTGTCAGGCTCTGCAAATTAACTATAATTAAGAGGGAAAAAGCATGAATTAGCACAGAAAAGGTTGAATCATTTCTTACACTATAATTAGAATATATTTTATCTTCATAAATTTTGTTTTCTCCATACAAAAACATAAATTTTTGCTTCTTCAAAGAATGATATTTACATGCAGTGGTATATTTCTTCATCCTAACCTTTAACTTCCTTATGTATGTATATATACTTATATAATGGGTGATTTAATAATATATTATGCATACAGATGACTTGTAAATTAGTTCCAAGTATTACAATTAGTTTTTAGGGGGAGTCAACATCTACCAGAATTTAAATCTGTGACTCTGGATTATATATAGATACATCATTCAATAGATGCTGTCTGTATCAAGAGCGGACTTAGACTACAACTAATTGAGTGGAACTTTTAGGGAAGGGGATTAAAATTTACTTTCACACCTTTTTCTGAAAATATTAGAATTTTAGATATTTAGATTTTATTCTGGACATAGCATTCATTTTCAAACTTAGTGTTATGACTGCTTGAAATAAGACAAATCAGTAGTCAATCACTATTCTCAACTGACAATCACTTTATTCTCAATCAACAGTCACTGTTCATTATCAGGTGATGGGCATAGGAATAAGTTAATAAAGCGTGGGTAATTTAGTTTTCAGTTTAAAATGTCACCTGGCTATTAGCTGAAAACTCCTACCAGAAGATGAACATCCAGATGCCATTTTGTGGTTTGGCTACTTTCTGCTTGATATAGGAAGGCTCTATCAAGAAAGACTAATGGAGTGACTACCAAGAGGAAGTAAATGGTAAGAATTTTCATTTAAATTATAATGTGTGTTTGTGTAAAGCATACCAGTTTATTATACTTGAATTAAAAACTGAGAGCTTTTAAAAATCTAGACCATAATACTAAATGTTTGAATATACTGGTACTATTACATGTTGGTTAAATGTAAAGTAGTTACATAGATAATATATCTGATTTCAATAAGAAAATAGTACTAAAATGTGAAAAATTAATTCTACAGTCCACATCTAGTTTAACAGATTTATTTTTGTAGTTCTTCTGTGGTTAATTTTCTTTTGAAATAGCAGTATTATAAGTATTACTGAGTAAAGTTTAACTTTAACATTTATACCAAATATTATACCACAGATGCTTATTGATTCTCATATGAACTTCTTTCTTAAGAAGTAAATGTCATAGGTTTTGCAACAAAGGGGTCTGTTGAACACCTTTTTGTTCTTTGATTTCATTGTAAAGTGATAGGGAGAAGGACAGAAAGAAGGTATAATATCATATAATAAAAAATACTTCATTTGTCTTTGGAGCTTTAAAAATGTATCATTGCCACTACACCTCTGTAGCAAAAATTAAAGTATCAAGATATGGATGTGAATACTCAAAGCAGAAAAATGTTTATAATTTTCACATAGCAAATTTTAGTGATGCAATCAGACAACTCTCCTTTTCCATACAAGTGTGTACTGAGAATATAATCCCCAAAGTCAGAACATTTGACTATATATCTCCATATTTGACATCTGTGCCCTATCATGTCTGAAATTGGGTATGTTAGCTTGGTCAGGAGTGAAGATAGTAGCCTTTAAAGGATAAAATTGATGTTTATCACAGATTTTTTTTTCTGGTATCTCCCTCATTGGTAGCTTTATGATAAGTGGATAATAGCTAGTAGAGATCAGTGCATTAATAATAGATTGTGATTCAATTGATGATTCTGTTGTCAGACATAATTTTTGACACTGGTATAATTTGATATTTTCCTCATGTCCTAATTAAGAGATAGCAACATAATATTAATTGAACCTGACTGGATCCTTAGTTGTTTCCTAGCTCATCAAAACAAACATATCGGTAATAGCACACATGAGTGACATCCAGCCACAGCATCTGCCCCCATGTAAGCATTCAAGTGTTGACAAGGAAGTCAGCGGCATCTACCTTCCAGTCCATCTATCCAGTAATTCAAACTTTAGAGTGTATGCAGTGCCATTCATTGAGCGCTGGGTGCTGGGGATAAAATGGTACAATTGAAAACAGAACCATGCCTTAACTTCTCTAGGATATTTGTGTAAGTGGGGAGACAGACATGGTTGAAATAAATGACAGATTTTAAGTTGCAACTATAACCAATACCTTTGCAAATATATAAATCGCTATGCTCACAAAAGCAGTATGGTTTGTGCGTAAGTAAAGTACAGAACCCAATACTTTCAGTAAGTCTATTTTTCAAAGTGAATAGAATGTTTGTGTTGGAACAATTTCAAGTTTATAATTCTTTGAAATGGCTGTCCTTTAGCAAGGCATGTAGAAAACCTAAATTTTAGGCATGGAGAATATACTTTTTTTCATGTTGCTAGGCAAGTTTCTTAGACTTCTTAAGGATGTTCAAAGTAGTAGCATTATATGCGAATTCTACTCCCCAGAGAGGAGTTCTCAGACCTGTTAACATCTCATTAATGAACACAGTGAATGGAATGATTCTGATTTCCTTAATGGAATTTAATGGAACACTACCACAAACAACAACTAAAACCACTGTCCTCTCCAGCGTAATCATTCCACTCTAATACCAAGCCCATTAATGCAAGGGTTTACCTATCCCTCAGTTTATATAATTAGAAGATGCCACATGCAGACTTTTTCAATGATATTTTAAGTTTAATCATGAACTTTTATCCCTTTTGGGGGGGAAATGATGGTAAAAATTAGGTTTCTGTATTTTAGGTTTAATTTTAAATCAAATTTCTTAAAAGAGTTTTATAAATTTATTCTAAAAGGGGGTGAGCCCCAGTGGCGTAGTGGTTGTGTGCAGTACTCCAACCCACAGGGTTGGTGGTTCAAATCCAGCAGCAGCTTTCCAGGAGCAAGACTGGGCCTCCCACTCCCACCAGAGGACAGTGATGCCCGCAAAAAAAAGATTAAATATTTATTCTAAAAGTTATTCAATTTTGAAAACTAAGACTTTCAGATGCCTAAATGTTTGCATTTTTCTGTTGTGCACAAAAGAACTAGCCTAAGGAAAAGGCAATAGAAATGTATGAAATATGAGGTTAATCATTTTCATATTTTAGATTTGTCAACATTTTCAAAAACTCACTAAAAACTAGCTTCTCTTCAATTGATGAGAATTGAGTTAGAACATGTAATCTAATAAGAAAGTATATCAGAAAAATTGACTTTTTGTGTGTGTATTGCTTTTTTTGTGTGGGCATCACTGCCTCTGGTAGTCATGGGTGCTACCCATGGGTGCTGCTCTGAGAGCCTCTGCCGGATTTGAACCGCCAAACCCGCAGGTCACAGTCCCGCACTCAACCACTTACGCCACCGGGGCTCAGCCCCAGAAAAATTGACTTTTATCGTGTAGTTTTACCCTGGTTTCCTTTTAAAATATGTTAGCTCATTAAAATATTAGCTAAGTGGAAATCTTTTTCAAATGACAAAATCCAAGTGAAGTAATTCTTAACTTTTCCCTCATAATTATTATGTTGGCTTGTCTCTGTGGTGACTTCCAAATATACTTCTACTACTGCTGTTAGTTCTTGTTGAGTCCATTCTTACCTGGTCGCTCTGTATGCAGAGAACCACTCTGCAATGCTTTCAAGGATGGGATCTTTTGGAAGCCAATTGCCAGGAATGAATGTCTCCAGGCCCTTCTGGAAGGGCTCAAGCTGGCAGCCTTTAAGCTAATGGTGGATCCTCTAGCCATTTGCGCCATCCAGGAACTCCAGGTCACCAAGCTAACTGTCAGACAGCCTGCGTTTAAGATCTCAGCTCAAAGCAGTCCTGTTCAGAAAGGTGTCTTTCCCATCCCACTCCTTCTACCCAGGAGTCCTTTGAAGAGATGCTCCCTGCTTCATACTCATGACATTCCTCTCTCCTCACAGCTCCCTTTGGTCCTTTGCAGTTAGTTAATTTCTATTCATGGTATCAAGTGGGACATTAGGCATTCACATTTAGGTTTCATTTTGTTTCATTCAAAGATACTAAGAACAGATCTATATGTAAATATCCCAGGTGGAAGGCAGTATATAGCATTTTGTTCCCTGAAGTGAATTAAAAATTAGTTCTGTTTCTAAGTAAACAAAAGTGTACTAACAGTCATCAAGTTTTAACTGCATTACTTTTTACTATAGCACATAGTGCAGTATGTATGCACGTACAAATGTACCGTATGTTCTTGTGTACAAGCCGAGTTTTTCAGCACATTTGTTATGCGGTTTTTGCTGTAAAATGAGGTGCCTCAGCTGATGGTTGGGTCGGCTTATACTCAAGGATAATATGGTATGTTGGAATATAATATGATTACCATTTTACATTATGTGCATTGTCAAAAGAAATGAGTTGGAATTAATAACGGTATAGGATCAGAAATTTGTTTTTGGTTGTGAGAAAGAAAACAATTTAATGCAGGGAAGCCTTTTAATGTGGAAAGTAAAGTGGGGTGCCCACCAAAATCAATGCAGACTTATGAGTCTTTGTTTATAAGAAAGACTTCTTGCTGATTAAAGCACTAGGAGTTATTTGAGGAATTTGTAGTATACTTTTAAAATTAATATAGTAATAATAAAAATCATTGTATTAATATATAATTGCATAGGAAATGGATGTTATTTAACCGTTTTAAACAATGATTCATTGTGGAATATTTACCAAATAAACAATATACAAGAGTAAATTCCAGTTTTTCATGCAGTAGAGTTTTCTATGAAAACTACAGTAACGACTCAAGTAGAAAGAAAATGTTTTGGAAACGATAATGGCAACATATGTACAAATGTGCTTGAGATGTACGGATTTTTATAAGAGCTGTAAGAGCCCCCAATAAAAAATTATTTTTTAAAAGAAAGAAAACTATACTAATTAACCACTGGGAACATTATTTTGAACAGACTGATGTGAGTTCCTGTCTGACAGGAAAGATGGACCTTGAAAAAGTAAATACAAAAATGTCTAATGATATGTGACACTATAGAAACAACGCACTTCCTTCTTAATAATACCTTTTTCAGAGTAACCTTGATCCATAGCATGGTACTTTCCTTATGAAATGAGCTATAGTTACAATAGTATTGTTGTTTATCTCATATGAGTGTGTGTGTATGTGTGTGTGTGTGTGTGTGTGTGTATTTTACAAAGAACTGTTATCATAAATCCTGCTAAGCGAAGTGGCAGTGGAATTCTCAGTCAAACCCTGATTTTCATTAGCAGCAACTCGACAGTTGCTATGATAGACTTCCATAGATTGCACCGCTAGGACTGAGGTTATCTTAGCAGTCAATCAAGACTACATGTATCTCAGGCTTCATGGACTCGATCTTTCTTATTAGAGAATAAATAACAAAGATCTTCCCTTATTTACCTCATGGAAGATACGATAGCATTAATATATGTTTCCCTGCAGAAATCCCATCAAAGGATTTCTTGATAGAACAGATTTACATTGTTTATGTCTCTTACTATTCAAGCAAGTCATAAATTATTACATTATTTACACTTATGAGAAAATTTAACTTTTTCTTAACATTAAAGGGAAATAGCACACCTTTTTTTAACACACCTTTTTAGACATTGATCTATTAGTTTTGATGGACTCAAAAATGTTTTTAGAGTGAAATAATTTTGCCAGTAATTCTTATTATTAAAAAACAATTTTTGAGTAAAATCTAATTTGGCATTTTCTTTGAGTTATAGGCTTTCAAGTGTACATATGTAAATGGGAAGGTTCGTAGATGAATTCAATACAATGATCAAATAAGTATAAGTTTCTTAACTAGTTTCTGATGATATTTTATTAAATCTGAAAGAGATAATTGTATAACAGCTTACTTTTGGGATTTACAATATTTCTTTAAGTTGCTAACCGAAGAAAATTATTTGACAACAATGAGCGTGGTGACTATGACCACTACTTCTGTTAGTTCTAATTGGATCAAGCACTTGATTACTGAGAGCTTATTAATTATGTAGCATTTTCCCATACATTTTCTCACTGCCATCGAGTCAATGCTGACCCACTCTGCTCAGGGTCTAGGAAGGCAGTTTGCTCTCAGCTGCCATCAAATCCACTTCCAATTTCTGGTGTTCTCTTCTCTTCCAGTAATAAATGGAAGAATCTTAATATAGCAACTTAACAAATTTCTGAGACCATTTTAGTTTCTCCATTGCCTGACTTCAGCTTACATATTTTCACATACGTTACATAGCATTCCTTCAATTCACAAGAGAAATGTGAAATTCCATTAGCTTGTCTAATTTTCAAACTAATTTTTTGTTAGATATTTTTACAAAGGCCATTCTTTTTCAAATAAACATTCTCAACAGGTTCCACTTTATTTTTTCCCTCTTTGGACTTAATTCTGTAATGAGTTTTAAATAACGACAGTTGTCATTGTCAACTCTGCCATTGGAACCCTAGAGAATTTCTATTTCTTCCAGGTGTGTAAGGATTTCTCAGATTAATCAAATTTGTTAGCAAGTATGCTTGTATTTTATGGAAAAAGAAAATAAGCATGATTATAATTTGCACACAACAGTACATATATGTATATGTAAATACATACAAGTACATATGCATGTAGATGCCTTACCACACCTACCATACAGCCCTGTACTCTCACCTTCAGACTTCGTTTTGTTTCCCAATCTCAGAGATCAGTTAAAAGACACATGATGAGTCCTTCAAGGATGCCAAACTGTTGTTTTGAGGTGGGGTAAATCGAGAAGCACAGAATTCCTCAGGGAAGGGATTGAGAGAGTACTGCCTTCAGAAGTGTATAGATTCTGATATATTATTCCAAAATAATAAGGTTTCTACTTTTTAAAAAGCACAGCTTTTTAATTTACTCGTGTGTGTGTGTGTGTGTGTGTAAAAAGGCATGGCAGTCTATTTCTGATGAGTCAACCATTGAGAGCCATTCTGAAGCCCAGTTCTACTAGGACTGGCAGAGGGTGGTCATTAGTTGGGATCAGCGACTGGGTCTTATATAGTGTGCATGTGCATGTATGTGGACATAGCCTTGAGTCTGCTTTACAAGATGATCTCGTGGAGTGACTTTAAAGACTTTTCATTCAGTGGTGGGATTCAACAATTTTACAGCTAGTTCACTGCCCTAATGACCAATTTAAGTATACAAAAAAAGGTATACTGAAAGGTAGTTTTATGATTTCATACAGTTAATGCTTAAATAAGAACAATAAAACAGGTACACAAAGCTAGGTTGTTATAAGAGTTTTAAAATATTAATGAAAATGCATTAAATAATATGTGACAAAACAACAAAACTAGTAAGATATTTCCATATTGTTTCTTGATTGGCATCCTCACTTGAAATATTCTTTGCTTTTATCCAAGTATCGTGGGTTGTGTGGTTTATCTTTAATCATCTTTTCAATGTAAGAGTGGGATCCCATCCCTTTAGTGGTAGGACAACTAGACATTCATCATTGCATTTGATATATTAGAAACAGATAACTGCTCTTCTCTGAATATATTAGATTCATCTTTGAAAATCCGCTTCCTCCTCCTGCTGAAATTACAGCGATTCTTCTGACAATATTTTTTAGCTCTCTGAACATTCAAGTATGGCATAATTCACTCATTAACTTGTGGGAATTGGAGCCATAACACAAAGCTGAAATGAATGAAATGAATGACAGCATGTCACCCTCTGGTGGCTTGGCACTTTTGCTCTTTACATTCCATGTTTGTTTACTGAAATTAACAAAGGCAAGGGAATAAAAATTATTTCCTTAAAATCAGTTTTATAAAATGGATAAATATTATCAAGTATAGTCTCATTAATTTTTTATGTTTATAGATGAATGGACATTACTGTGGTTGCTCAGAATACATTGTTGTACATCTGAACATTGAAAAAGAGTAAGGAATGTAAATTTGTGATTTCTGCAGCCACTAATTATAAGTGCCATTTTAACAACTAGTTCACTGAACTTGACATAAAATTAGTTATCAGTTCTGCCAAACCGATGTGAACTGGTTGAATCCCACCACAGCTCTCACTTCTCCTGGAGAGAAGAAACTAGAATCCTGAATTGAATCTGATTTATAGCAGCCTTATCAGACAGAGTAGAACTTTTCTCACAGGGTTCTTATGGATGTAAATCTGTATAGAAGCAGACTGGCATACCTTTCTCCTGTGCAGAGACTGCTGCATTTGAACTAGGGATCTTTCAGGTAACAACTGAGTAGACCACCAGGACTCCTTCTTGAAGAGAAAAGAACTTGTCACCCTTCTTGAGAGCGGCTAATTGAAGCATGATATATTATTTAGTCTACCTTTGTGCTATTCAGGTCTATTCTATGCCCTCTAGGCGGGTTACGTCCAAATTAGAGTCAGGGAATGTGTGGGATGGAAATACTATAGATCTACTAAGCATTAGAAATTTGTTGGTAAGCCTATTGAACTGTTCAATGCTATTACAGTCAGAATAATGTTAGAAATAAAGCAAGGTCAACAGTTTGAACCCACTTGCTGCTCTGAGGGAGAGAGATGAGGCTTTCTGATCCCACAAAGATGTACTGCCCCTGAAAACCACAGGGGAAGTTCTACTCAGCCCTCCTAGAGTTGCCTTAAGTGAGAAGTGGTTCAATGGCTTTGGATTTAAAGTTGAACATAGGATGAGTGACTCCATTTTAAACGTTAGATTTTTTTTTAATTTTTTTTTTTGGGGGGGGCATCACTGCTCTCCGGTGGTGGGAGTAGGAGGCCCAGCCCCACTGCTGGAATTGAACCTCCATCCCAGTGGGCCGCAGTCCCGCGCACAACCACTACGCCACCGAGGCTCAGCCCGACATTAGATTATTATAAGAGCTTTGAAGGTGAACATTCTGGGGGGAAGGATGATTGTATGAAAGTAGACTTATTGTTCTAGGACAATAACTGACATAACAGACACCTTTTTCTGTGAGGGGTTTTCTTTTCTATCTTGGGTAAAAAAAAAGATCTCTCTGTCATTCAGTAACTATTAGCACAATAAAAAATAAAGCTGAGCACCAAAATTGACTTCTCTATATACTGTGATACTAGAAGACTAGCAGACAACACTATCTTATGCTACAGAATATTTTTTAAAAGGAGGAGGAATAAGTAGTTGGCAGTCATTCTGTAGTGACAGTGCATATGGTAGAATAGGTAAGGGACCCCAGGAAGTCTTTCTGGTTCTAATATGGCTCTGAGATACTCCAAGGATTCATTTCAATTTCTATATAAACCTACAGATCTAAATGTCTCTTCATTTTAAACCTCTTTCATTTACTTAAATACTTGAGTTACTCAAAATTTTGTGCCAATAATAAACATAATAATAATATGCATTTTTACCTTTGAGTTAAGCATACTTTCATACCTTAGCTTACTTCACTTAGACCAATCAGCCTGATACAGAGAAAAGGCAATCAGTTGGTTAAATAAGTCATTTGAATTAGGGGGTAATTTTTAAGAATGCAGACATAAGTAGTATGTGCCATTGAAAATTGGTGGGCAATACAAATTTGTTGAGATAATATGGAAGTACAATGGTATCAAATAGAATAAATTACATTGCTTTCATATAACCTTCAAACTGTTACATCTTTCACACCTTTGCTTTGAAGTATGGGAAACCCTTAGAGTCAGAATGGACTTGATGGCAGTGGGTTTGGTTTGGAAGATGCTAGTAGTTCTGTTTTCACTTATATTGATGATAATTCTGTTTTCACAGTTTGATTTAGCAGATGAGATTCTTGGAGCTTGAAACTTTAAAACAATTGTGAGCATTTTCAAGCACGCACAAAAGAGTGTAGGATAATAACCCCCCCCCCCATATACCTCTCACCTTACCAATTAGCAAGGTTTTTCAACATTTTCGTCATATGTTTTTCTTCTTAATGATTTCAAAACAGATCTCAGGCCTCCTGCATTCTTTGGTATGTCTCTCTCTCTCTCTCTCTCTCTCTCTCTCTCTCTCTCTCTCTCTCTCTCTCTCTCTTTGCTGTAAACATTTTTATTGATCAAGAAATATCCCCAATTTGCTCAGAGTTTTAATCATAGTTAGTTATTTAACTTGTGAGTATTCCCTTCTAATTTATTTAATTTATTTTTTTCTGATTTTATTTTATTTTTAATCATTCTATTGGGGGCTCATACATCATTTTTCACAATACATAGATACATAAATTGTGCCAAGCACCTTCACATGCCTGCTGCCGTCATCATTCTCCAAACATCCGCTTTTCCACTTGAGCCCTTGACATCACCTTCTCATCTTTCCCCTCCATCTTTGCTCACCCCTCCCCCACCAACCCTCAATACTTTATAAATTATTATTGTTTTGTCATAGCTTACACTACCCAATGTTTCCCCTCACCCACTCCTCCAATGTACCTCTTTTTAAAAAGATGTTTTTGTATAGCCATAAAACAATGACTTTATTACTATATCCATTTTTGGTTTTTCCCTGTTTTTGTCTAAAAAACATTATTTTACATTCAGATTGTTCATTCAGAGTTCAACCCACAAGTTCCACATGTGGCAGTTGGTTGTTAGGATTGTGTATTGTAAAAAGTCACCTTTCCCTCCCCTTCCCGAAGTGCACGCCTTACCTTCCGTCACACCATGCCATCATGACTTACTAAAGAGCATGGCAGAGCCATCCCTTAATATACCCCTTATTCTGGGTTTTTCTGTTTTATTTTGTTCTATTTTTTTTTAATCTCCTGTTGGCTCCCCCATTAACTTGCTTTTTTACACTCTAAATTTTCTGCAAATGACAAGTGAGCTCAAAAGACTTAATTAGATTCAAGTTCGGCTTTGTTTCAGAGAGTGGGCAGGAGTAGAACTACCGGGGAGTCGTCCTTCATATTGCATCCCATCAAGAAGCGTACAACATCCAGCACACTTCAAGCATTGCGACGACTGGATAGTGGCGTCCCCTGGTCTCACTCCTGAGTGCTCCCTCGCACGCTTCCATTCCATGGTTTCTTCTACTGCTGCTTGTTGCCTGGACTGATGATTTCATTAGGGTTTGCAAGATAATGAAAATAATAATGAAATATTTCAGGGAAACTAGAAAGCCATGTTTGTGAGGGAAATGTCTTCTTTTAAAATAACCTTCTTTATAAATAAGACATTTCTATTTTCCCTGAAATAGTTCATCCTCATCAGAACCCTAATTTTGTTGTTGTTGTTGTTGTTGTTGTTGTTTTTTAGGCATCACTGCCCTGGTGGTGGGTAGGAGGCCCAGCCTTTGCTCCGTGGAGCCGGAATCGAACCTCCATCCCAGTGGGCCGTAGTCCTGCGCACAACCACTACGCCACCGGGGCTCAGCCCCCTAATGTTTTTAAATATAGATAATTAAGTGTCTTGTTTAATATCCAAGGGTGATCTGTGATGTCAGAGGCAATGTCGCACAGCACACTGAGAACCCGCATGTTTGTAGAGATTGTTATAGAATAATGATATTCATTATCTGATATTTATGAATACCGTCGATGTTAGAATGACTGTGTATTGTCAGCACATACAAAGTCAGTATGCTGATCATATAGGAGTTGGATACCTTGTCCAGTTCTTTTTGGTGAAATACACAAATGTTAGAGGACTGAGTGATGAGTTGGATGTCAATAGGATACTGCATTAAATCGGCAAGCTAAACAATAGCACCTAGCAGAGAATGTGAGAATAATTTCATATGTCTCTAGAATCATCAACTCAAATTCAGAAATAAGAATTTTTATTATGAGTTTTTTCAACAGTCATCTCGAACCCCTTTTTAATTTATTATTATTGAAAAACTGATGAAAAATACTAAGCCACTCATTTTCAGATGACATGATTAATCTACTAGAAAATCTAAGAATTTAAAAAGGACTTATAAACAATAACAAAATTAATAAGTTCAGGATATGAATACCATATTCATATACCAAGCTTTCTTTTCAATAAAAAAGTCTGAGCATTGTAGGAAACAAAATATGCTACCTAGCACTTCATTTAAGAGATAGATTTGACCTATTAAGCATATTAGAATTTTTTAAAGTAGAAACTTTCTGAATCATGAGTACATTAGTAATTTTTTTATTATACATAATTTTTGGATTTTAAGGTTTCCTTTTGATTATTGGAATTTCTAGTGTTCTTTTGTCACAGTGATTCTGCAACGAAGGATACATCTTGCCATGAGGACTATCAGAATATCTTTTTAAAGAAGCAATGCCTAAAACAATGATAATGATCCAGAGATATATGTGTAATATAGATACTAGATGAAACCTAAATATACTTTAAATATATTTTAAATATACTTAATTTTTTTTGGACCTTTGTGGTCTGTGAAAGTCAAGAAACGTGGTCTTTATACTGTGATTTATGTAAATTCTGTCACTTAAGGTTGAACTCAGTGGTTTTCTGCCTCTTTTCATGCTACACTGTTTTCTGCCTGTATATCAATACAGATGTGACAAAGAGAGTATCATCACATTGTATATTTCAACTATTTTTTTGGGGGGGGGGGGGAGCGCATCACTGCTCTCCGGTGGTGGGAGTAGGAGGCCCAGCCCCACTGCTGGAATTGAACCTCCGTCCCAGTGGGCCGTAGTACCGCGCACAACCACTACGCCACCGGGGCTCAGCCCATATTTCAACTCTTAGTGGAGCTTTTTTCTTTTCCATTTGTGGAACTTAACAGAGAAATGATATGCTTGAATATTAAAAAGTTAATTTTGTTAGACAAAAAGATTACAATTAAATGAATCAAAGAAAAATTTAGAAAGCATTTGTATCAAAAGTTACCCAAAAAGGTGTTAGTAACTGAAATAATTCTGTATTATTACAGATATGCACATTTGAGACACCAAGATCCCACTATCCAAATAAGCCCAAAGTCTTCGTTGTTAGGTCAAATCCCAACTCACAGTGACCCTGGGAAGCAGAGTAGAACTTCCCTAGAAAGCTTCCAAGGCTGTAAATCTTCCCCCTTTCTTTAATTGATCATTAATTGAAAGTTAATGCATACATCATTCCATATAGTTCAATCACATCAAGCAGAATTGTACAAGTGCTGCCACAGTTTCCAAACATGGTTTTTAATCCTGGACTCCCTGACATCATTTCCCATTTACTTTTTCCCTCCCTCCCCCTCCCCCCTGCTCCCCTCCACTAAACTACTCCCTCACCACAAAACCCTCATTAAACTTGCTGACCCTATAGGTTTATCAATCGTGGGTTTCATATACCAAAAACACAGAAACGCAAGTAACACAACTTTAAGAGGGTGACTTCCAATGACATAACATGCTGAGATAGACCCTAATATGAACAAATGAAAAATACAGAAAATGTTGAAAACCAGATCAGCTCCAGCATGCATCAGAGGGCGGATCCAGTTTTAACTGCTCATCAGATTTAATAAGGCAGTAAATCTTTATAGAAGCAGAATGCCACATCTTGCACCCACAGGGCAAACATCTGACCACTCCACCACCAAAAGTTCTCAGATCACAATATAAAAAAGGAGAAGAGAATATGAAGGGTCTATATGAATCACATAGAAATATGAAGGAAAATGTATTCATATACTTATCACAAAATTATACCCATTATTATAATAACCAAGATACTGTTCTTATTATATTAAAGAAGTTAAAATTTAAGCAATTAATATTAGCAAGATAAACTAAATATCACTCTTGGGAAGAAATATTGAATATCTTAGAGCTACAGTAGTGTTCAGAATTTCTTTTCTAGGAATTTATTTAGAAAGCATATTTGCTAATTATAAACTATAATACATACACATATGTAGATACATATGCATATATATAAAAGATTTGGGGCTAATTTTAGAACATCAGCATGATAATGTATTACTTTTACATGGCTTTTAAAAAAAGTATTGTGACTTGGGTGAAGATTTATAGAACAAATCAGTTTTTCCTTCAATAACTGTGCACGTTTTGTTTGATCTCACTCCCTGCAGCCCCCACAGCGTGGTATCACTGATCCCACTTTCTGCCTTACTTTCTGTTTCCAGTCCTCCTCTTTTCAACCCCTTCTGGACATTTTCAAATATTCCTCAATAACAGTGGAAAGATTATATAATTTTTATTGTTTAATAGAGTAGCCATTAGCCATGTGTTTACAGAGCATTTCAAATATGGACAAAGCACTTGAAAAGTCTAATTTAAAATTTCAATTACTTAAATTTAAACAATGGGCTAGTGAATATAGTATTGGATAGTGCAGCTCTAGGAGCATGGTAAAATTTTGGTGTAAGCAAAAATAAAGTATTAAGTGTCTGTACCATGAGCATGTATCTGTAAATGTAGAAAGTCATATGTACAATTAAAATGCTTGTTTGGAGATCAAAGCAAAATAGTTTTTAATGATAAAAATTTAAAAGAGGAGGGAAAATATGTAGCATTTCACCAGGTACCATTCTCTGTGTTAATTAAATTAAAATTTTAGCTTTTTAGGTACACTTGGCTCAGTAGCCACACTTTGGACAAAGAGAGAGAGAGAATGTTTCTGTTATCATAAAAAGTTCCACAGAACAGTACAGCAGAAAGAATTGGTAAAAGAATTATACTGGTACAAACCATTGATAATTCATTAGTCAGTAATTTCAAAAGACTCAGATTACTTAAAGCTAAATTAAGTTCAATAAAAAGAAAATAAGGATATCATCACCAAGTTTTGTGTTTGTAATCTAAATCAGTGCTCCTGATTGTACATAAAACATGGTCTATACATTGGTATTGGTTTGTTTTACTTGCTTATAGAGACTTTCGTAGCAATTCGATAAAGCTAGGATAACACTACTTACCACCCAAGTATGCGATTGATAGACTCGTCTTGTTGAGTAGTGGACCAGTCTAGTTGTTTTCAAAGCTGCATGGTGCATGTTATGTAGTGCGAGGTGAATCTGTGCCATAAGCTGCAGTCTATAAACACGGGCCAGAATGGGTTGGAGGTAGTCCTTGCCTCTGGTTTAAGAAACATGGGCCAAAGGGATGAGAACCATCTTGGCTTCAGACAGAGTGCCTTGAAAAGCAGGTTACTGCAGATACAGTTGGGTTAAAATTGAACATACTATCTTTTGTTTTCCCTTTGGACCCATTTTAAATTTGTTACAGTTTCTGTTATCTCCTTTCTCTTTTTTTTTTTAATTTATTTTATTTGATTTTATTTTTTTTAGGCATCACTGCCCTCAGGTGGTGGGAGTAGGAGGCCCAGCCTTTGCTCCTGGGAGCCGGAATTGAACCTCCATCCCAGTGGGCTGCAGTCCCACGCACAACCACTACACCACCGGGGCTCAGCCCTCCTCCTTTCTCTTGAGCTGAGGTTTTTCTGTTTTATTTTGTTGTGTCGCTGAAGTTTTTCATATGATTTTCCTTCTATAAAATCCAAGATAAGTAAATCTATAGAAACAATAACTAGATTAACAGTTCCAATGGGTTATGGCAGGGGAGATGAGGAGGAAACGCTAATAATAATAGGTTATAAGAACGAAGAAAGTGACTGACAACTGATGGCATTGATGTTTGCACAACTCTTTTAAACCACCAAAGTATAGGGTGTGTGAATTATGTGTCAATAAGATTGTTAAAAAGAGAAAATGAGGCAAAACAAAAAGGCAATATGCTAGAAGTGTACACATCAAGAGGTTAATCAGCACCATCGCCTCATGGTGGGTTCTAAGTGAGTGGTTTTTTTTAAGCAGATAATTTTTCATTTTCTCTTAGTTTTCAAAAGGAACTTTTAAATTTTACACTTAAAAATCATTTTCTAAGTTGAAAAAGACTAGAATGCCCTTCCCCACAATGATAAGAGTAGCCATGATATGCAGTCCAGGAAAGTGAAAGGGATCCACCTGAGCGAGGGATACAGTAAATAATGAAACAGGAAGTGACCAGAAGAAAGAAAGAAACATTAATCAGGAAAGAGAAAGCAGACTTAGGACACTTTTTTTAAAATCGTTTTATTGGGGGCTTTTATAGCTCTTAACACAACCCATACATGCATCCATTGTGCCAAGCACATTTGTACATGTGTTACCATTATCATTTTCAAAACACTTTCTTTCTACTTGAGTCCTTGATATCAACTTCTCATTTCCCCCTTCCTCCCACATCCTCCCTCTCTCACGAACCCTTGATAATTTATAAATTATTACTATTTTTTCATGTCTTACACTAACTCACGTTAGAATATTTTCTGGAGGACACATTAATAAGTTGTTACTATAGCAAAGTAAACTGTATTTGAATGAAATTTAAAATTGGATACTGAATTTCTGCATGAAATAAACTTTGGGGGCTTTTTCCTTCCTTCTAGAAGAAATGAGACACCAACCCCTCTCCCAGATTAAAAAAAAAAATCCCACATACACCAAAGTGAATAAAGACTTCAAAGGAGTCTCCTTATTAGTGTCTTTCTTTGTGGTGCTTGTTTCCTCTTTTGCCCCTCCTTGAGGTAGGGCGAGCCAGCTAGGGGAAGCCATCCCTTCCTTAGGAAAGTCCATCTCTGTCTGTCCCCTGTGCCTTCGTCACTCCTCTTGCCGCGTTCCTGCCCTTCGTTCTTTGCAACAACTTTTCACCCCCTCCCCACAAAATTAGTCTCAAAGGCTTGCAAGATGTCGAGAATAGAAGTTACCTTAAAATGTTAGCTTTTGTGAAAGTTTTGTTTTAAGCTCCCTTACTATCACATATAAACCTTATTTTCTAATATGAAAAGCAAGATATTAAGTTGGTAAATATGGAAAGCATTTGCTGGTATAACCAAAGCCCTGCCCATAAGAGCATTGTTTTACTGATACAAGGGTAAACAAATCAGTGATTTACTATAGTTTCTTTATTTTCATTTTCGGCTACATAGAATCAAAATAAACTCTAGTAAGAGACTCTGGCTACTCTGTCCCACTGGGTCTCCAGGTACTGCTAGGGACACAGCGACACTCAGCAGCAGCAGACAGACTGTGAAGTGACCCTCATGAGACTCTTCCAGTGGGTCGGAAGGACTGATTCCACGTGTGTGCATTTGGAGTCAAACTTAAATGACATACATATTATGATAGTCGTCGTTTCTTCTGATCCTAGTGGTCTTGTGTATTGGATTTAAAAATGCTGTCCATCATTGAACAGTAGGTTTGTCTGTTACGAGTTTCAGCATTAAACTCCAGTGCAGAGAAGATACATGAAGGAAATCAGTTTGCCATTTTTTATATAGCCTTTCTTTACAGAAAGATAAATGGCTAGAATGCACTGATCCCTATTAATTTTTTTTAAGATTGCATAAGACGTATTATCAAAAAGATGTATAAGGAAGCTTCAAAAAGTTTATGGAAGCATTCCATTATCTTTGAGTTCTATTTTTCCATGAATTTGGTTGTTGAAGTTCCCTTGAATGAGATTACATTGAACAGATAACATCATCTATTTCAATTTCGTACTATGGTAGTAGTTTATTTATGCATAATTATACCTATGGATAGGTAATCATCTTAACATATAACTTATACTGACCTACTTTAGAGATGAAAAATAACAGATACTGAAGTAATGTTTATTTTTATCTAAATTTATATTCTTATCTTTGATAACCGGTTCATGTTTGAAAACTAACCAATGTGTTGGTAGTTCAAAGCTATCCCCCAGGCACCTTAGTCCTGGTCATGTATGTCTAGAAGGACGTAGCCTGAAACCTTATTTAGCTCTGCACATAAAGCATTTCCGCTAACAAGGACATCACAGAACATTTGATAATAAAGTGTGATTTCTTGTTCTTACCAAATATTCCATTACTTTTAAGGAACTCCCATTGCAACAATAAATTTGTAGCATTTAAATTACACCTACGTACTTTTAAGGTACAATGTTTTTCAAACATTACGTTCTTAAAATAATTTGTTAAGAACCGTTATGTTCTTAAGCTAGCTATATGTAATTAAAGGTTGGTAGTAACACTTTTGTATAACATTTTTAAAACTGAACATGGTTAGGATCACAATTGCCTTATATGCAAGTGCCACCCTTGAAAGTATTCATTAACTGGTTAATATTCTTTTTATTCATCCTTTTAAAAAAGTGCTTCCTATGTGCCAGGAACCATTTAGGACTCTTGTGTCTTGTTTTGTTTTTAAAGACAAAATCCCATTCCTCATGGAGCTTACATTCTACTGGTTTGCTTAATATTTGATTTCATGCCATTTAACATAATTCAAAGGGTCTGTTATCCCATTGTCAGGCAAGTACACGTGTATTTGGCAGTATACATCTCCACCAGCTAGCTCTGCTTACCTCATTGTCCTGCAAAGAGTTTATGTGTGCTAGCCTTTGTGTTCTTTTCGATGGAGATTTGGCGACCCAAAACAGTTTCATGCTTTTCTCAGCTTCCCAACTGATTGTTCAGTGATGGACCAGTTGAAATAGTAACCAAAGAATTGAGGTTCTCAGGAATTAACTTTGAAGCATGTAGTATTCCTAGGGGAAAAGAATTCCCCCAAAGCAAGAGAGGTCAGTGTTTTTGAATCCTCAAGATTTTACTGAACCTAATTTCTTCAGAACCTAAATTTTATAATATGGAATGATGCACTTTCCAGTCAGCTTGGTCTCAGTATCATCTTTTACTCTTCTCTCCTCCTTCAGGAAAATCTTAAACTTCTACCATGTGAAGACTAAAAAGAGGTCCCTCCTGCACCACGAAAGATCTGCAGATCTTTTTCAGTGTTCTTGGAGGTGTGGGGTGTGAAAACTTGATCATTTTGTGTCAAGCACCTTGTTCTCTAAAGGTAAGCACTGTGTAGTGAGTGCACACTCATGGGCCCAAGCTCCTACAGGAGGCCTGGTTTTGGAATGCTCCATCAAGGCTTTGAGACCCTCAGCCTTTCTGACAAAGAGGATGGCCCACGTAGCCAACTTGTGGTCAGGGAGTCATACACATCCATCAACAGGTGGTCCTCACTTTTTTGGAAGTGAAGCACTCCTTTATAGATACATGGGCATTTCTTTTTATTTTGTTTTGTTTTTATTTTTTTAAATCCCAAATATAAAACTTCTTCCAGTTTGGCCTGCATCCGCCAAAATAATTTTGTAACTGCTGTGGTTGATTTCTCCTCAAGAATTTTTTCTTGGATGGCTTGAGACTTCCACTCAAGAATTTGGAGGCTGTGACAGCATTAAGAAATAAGTCTTGTGACATCTTGACTTAAATTGACACACCAGCTGTAAGAATGTTTTTCTTGATATTTTTGAAGCTATCTTATACCTGACTTCAAGCTGTTTGTCAGATATACTGAGCTTGAGAAAGTATGGTGGCAAAGACTTTCTTAATGTTATTTTTCAGGGGTCTGATTAAAGAAAGTCTCATTTAAAACCACAACTTTTTCCCACCTCCAGTAAATGAGGACTGTGTCCCAGGGGACCTTTTTGAAATATATGTAACATCTCCGTTTTACTGTCAAAGCTCTAACAGAAAAGCTTACTATTCTTTTGTGCAATTAACACCTTTAACATGCTCAATCCTAAACAAAACATCATTTGAATACCATTCCTTGACTATGAAGAAAGGAAACAGGCTGATTATGAAAATGCAGTCAAGATTAGAAGTAGGTCACTATTAGATAAGAATAACTTTGGCTGCCACCAAGAGACTAAGTATCTGACCAAACATTTCAGACTGTAATCCCAAGCATGTTGTGGCATTGCCTATGAGGGTTTAAATTACTGATAAAGTTAAATGTGTTCATTTCTAGTTCATTCCCCAGAGTGCTTAAAGTGACCTCGGGCTTTCTGATTCTACAAGGTGTAAACTTACAGATCTTTTTCACTGAAGCAAGATTTCCTGATATATAGATAGATAGATAGATAGATAGATAGATAGATAGATAGATAGATAGATAGATATATTGGTCTTGGTAGCCCCACCTCTGACATGACAGAGTTGGTAGTGCTTATTGAAGAATTTTTTTCTTCCTGTATCTGTATTAGAAAATACTAAGGAAGAAACAAGACAAAACCCTCTGGGTTTGCTGTTAGAACAAGAGGGGAAAAAGTACAGCTTACACTTTTTCCCCGGGCCAAATGAAAACTAAAACCTTCAAGAACCAATATGTTTTGGGGTTGCAAATTTAGTTGAGTTATAGCTAGTTTAAAAGATTTAAAATCTTTGAAGTAGATACAACAATAGGTTTTTTATTAGAGAAGAGATAGAGATTATTAAGGGTTTGGAGATATGATTTAATTTTTCTATTTTTATTTGGAGCAGCCGCTAAGTATTTTCATTCTTCATAATAGCACAGATTAGAAAGAACAAATGATTTAATGTATACTTGTGTATAAGTCAACACAATTATCAGCTGAGGCATCTCTATTTACCACAAAGTCTACATTAAAAACGTGGTGAAAAACTCGGCATATACATGAGTATATACGGTAATTCTTTGGGCCAGATGAGAAAAAGTTTTCAATTAAAACCCCAAACCTACTGAAATTGTAAAATGGGGTATAAGAAGGATGAGTAAATTGTTTCCTATGAAAACTAAAGCTTTATTATTGCTGAACTTTTTTTTCTAATCCAGAATGATTCCCTCCCTCTCCCTGGCCGCATCTGACAAATGAACTTTGCTGTGTGATAGAAGTAACAATAGCGTATTATGGAACAAGAAAAGTTTATTCCCCAAATATCCTAATTTCACGTTTAATCTATACATCTAGAATAGACTATGAAAGCATTTCTTTCTGTATCTAAAGTATCAAAATTAAGATCTTATCCTAATACTTCTTATTAATAACATCACCTCAATGTTAGCAACAAAAAAATAAGTTTTGTTATATAATTTTGAGTACAGACCCCACACGATGGGACAGAATTCCTCCATGGAAATTAGAATTTGGCTGAATATTTTATTTTTATATACACATACTAAACTATACACATACATCCATCCTAATGTTTATTTATTCTTTTGAATTATGTAAGAGTAGCTTGTCAAATTTCAGATTTTCTCTCTAATTAGTATTTGGATGCTATGTCTTTTCTTTGTTTTATTTTTTTAATTCATCATAGCCAGTTCATGGCAGCATTTCTAACTAGAAATTCAGTTTCTCTGGTATGATCACGTACCTTACCTTTTCTAAGAACTATAGGGAGGTGAGATGCTAGCCCTTGTTAACCAACATTGTTTTTTAGGGAAAGAACCAGGATACTAGGCCAGTCCTCTTCATGGAGCCATAAATAGAAGTATACTGTGAGCTTCCAATATGACATACCATTATAATGTTGTTTTGTAGTAGTTACATTAGTTAAAAGAAGCAGATAAAACCAATTTCAGTAACATTTTATTTAGCCTAATATTTAATCAATATGAAATTATTAAAAATATTTTACTTTTTTCATATTAAAAAAAAACTATAATCTGGGATGTACTTACCATATATACTTAAATATAAACCGACCCAAATATCAGCCAAGACTCCTAATTTCACCACAAAAACTGCATCAAAAATGTTCAGAAAAACTCAGCTTATACACGAGTACATACAGTACTGCGGATAGCACATCCCATCTTGCACTGACCACATTCAAGCAACTGCTCAGTAGCACAGGTAACTAAGTGGCTATGAATACAGACCCAGAGAGTAAGGATCTAGCTTCCAGAGCTACCAAAAATTTAGCATATTTATGTTCCATGGGATATTTAGGATATATCTATAAATAAATACTGTAGTTGTTCACCTGAAATACAAATTTAACTGGGTGCCATGTATTTTATCTGGTAACTCTGCTCTGGTTTAACTTGAGTGGACGATATCACTAGACCACTTAAAAATTTGTAAGCTTGGCTGAACCCTGGTGGCGTAGTGGTTGTGCATGGGACTGCGGCCCACTGGATTGGAGGTTCAAATCCAGCAGCAAGGCTGGGCCTCCTACTCCCACTACCAGAGGGCAGTGATGCCCCCCCCCAAAAAAAAATTTGTAAGCTTAATAAAGAATTTCCCTCTTTGGAGGAGTTTGATATCTTTCAGATAATCAATATGCAAGCCAGAGCCAATCCGTAGCCCATTTCTTCCTTGTTTCTAATTTGTGTAGACAAATGAGTTTATGTAGAAAGAACTCATTTCTTACATATTAAAAATATAAAGTATTGCATTAAGTTACATGGTTTACAAAATTTGACAAGCTGAACAATTAGCTATTTTCAGTTCTAAGGCATTTTCATTACTTTTCATTGCTAGTACCACATCTTGAAAACAACTCCCCTTTGGCAATAAACTGAGCATTTTAAACTATTTTCTAAGTATTGGTTCCTAATACAAAGTTACATAACTCTCAGACTGGCAAACATCAACACAATACTAGATTGCTGAACACCAGGATAGGCTTATTTTGCATTACAAATATTCGAGTGCGTGTAAGTCTCTGCTTTGGGGCTGAGCACTGGATCTTAAATCACTCGGGTTTTTCTCAGTGTGCCTTCCTCTCTCTTTTTTAACAGCTTCATTGGCATATAATTTACATACCATGCAATTCACTAGTTCACTCACCAGTCATTTCTTACTTTGAGACTTGGATTGTTTCTGAGTGCTTCTTTGACTTAGGTTCCACCATCTATCCTTATTCTTCACACTCTCTAATGCCAGACTTTTTGTACAATTTTTTTGCGAAGCAGAGAACAACTTCCTTGGTAGTGTGGATCCACTCCCCTAACCTCTAGAGAAGCAACCGTTTCTAATTCCTGTTCTCTGAGGACGGTAATTACCCCAGCTCCACACTCCCTTCCCATCTCCCTCTCAGGGAGAACACATGCTTTTACAAGTTGAGGGGCTATAGATGACAGTTCCCCTTTACTTACCAGGTAGGCAGGTAGATGCCAACTGCCAGTATGGTGTGGCAGTTTAGCAGCTCAGGGCTTAAGTTATGGCGCATTCCAAATCCATTTACACTTAGGAGAATGTACCCAAGAGTGTGGATATGCTTATAATTACTGCGTTTCCTTCAGAGAACAAGAATTACAGGTAAGTTGTTTGCAGATATTCAGCCACAACTTTTCAGTAAGAAATTTTGGGATCCGAAATTACTCTCATTTTCTAAAAGAAATTGTCCTAGCATCTCAAAAATAGTCTTTCCAATTCCCCCCTCACATTCTAAGAAGGAATCACACCTCGTGGTAGTGGGCACAGATGGAGACAACTGACTGCCATCGGAGACCTGTGAATGGCACACATTTCTGTATCAATCATAACCTAGGCTTATGTAAGAATCTTATTTACCTTAGTCTTAATGTCTGAGGCATGAATTATTTTGTCAAATTAACACCTGCATCTATATATAAGTAAGGTGTGCAGACATTCCTAACTAATGTCTCTTAACAGCAATGAGTAAATTAATTGTGTTTGGGTTTTTACTTTTATTCTCAAGGCGGACTTTTTTTGTTAGGCTAATTAACCTTATTTGTGGAACCAAACTTAACTTATAAAACACCTCAAATATAATCTCACTTTCTTTTTTTAAACCCAATGGTCCATGGAAGAGTTGCAGAGGATCTCCAAATCTCCTGTAATCTATATCTCCTATAATCAAATTGTACATGTATGTGTTTTTCTTAGAGTCAGTGTCCATAAATAGTTTCCAATATATTTTCAAAAGATTTGTACCCCAATTTTTGGTTAACAACTATTGATCTAGGCTAACTTTATCATTTTACTGATAAACTCAGGTTGAATGGGTTGATTTTATGTGACTTCATTCAGAGGAAACCTCATACTTGCAAAATCTAAGTTTACATTCCAGAAAGCAATGTACTTGATGTGCTTGATACAATTGATGTATGGGTTGTTATAAGAACTATAAGAGTCCCAATAAAAGGATTTCTTAATTTTTAAAAAATCCACAAACTACTGGAAAGTGTGAGTTTCAAGAAGAACATTTACCTTTGATTCCTTGACCTGCCTTCATTAAACGCCAGACTTGGGGGGGCGGGGGGAAGTATTATACTTATTTTAAGAAGAATAAAGCTTTAATTTGAATTAATTAAACCTGAGACTATTCACATAAATTGGAACAATTAATGAGTTGCTAATGATTTCTTATTTCTGACCTTTTTTTTACAAAAAGGGATGAATATAAGAATATTTCCTAAAACTTTTTATGATAAAAGTTTCATAAAAGATGAAATTATGCGGTAAATTTTTGCTAGTGGTTTAAAAAGAAAATGAATTATATTTAAATTTTCTCTTCTTCCTTTCAAACCTTTCCTCCAAAAGAGTAGTTAAGCATAAGAAAATACAGCAAAATAGGCATTTCCTTGTTTCTAGAGTACTACATAAGTAGCTAATTTCCTGAATAACCATCAAAGTAAACTTTGTTCCGGTGATGGCACAGAATATGTGCACTCATCAACTAACAGAAAGGTTGATGTTTCAAACCCACTCAGCAGCAACTCAGAAGACAGGTCTGGCATTCAGCTTCCCTAAAGACCACGGCCAAAGAAGCCTGACTCACTTCTGCTCCACAACACACGGGCGGCCATGAATGGACGCAACAGAAGGGCATTTGTTGTGTTTGGTTTGGGGAGCCGTGTTAGGAATCCTGGTTCTGAACCTCGATTAAAGAAATCTTACCGCAAATGGCATATACTCTTGAGTTATTCAGAATTCAGGGATTTCAGCGGTCATTCTTTTGATCCTCTTTCAGGTGTTGTGGTAGTATTTTAGAAATGGCAAGCAGACACGTTCAAATTAACCAAGGCAGCAAATATTTTCTCAGAATAAAGGCAATGCTATTATATTTTCTTGGAACGACCCAATAAATGCTGCCTTAACGCAAGATGTAATGAACTTATACCATTACTTGAATTTTATCATAAAAAGAAATTTAGGAGATGATATTTTAAAAGCCATTGTTCTTTGACAGGACTAAAAAGGGTACAGTTTAGGCCACTACAAGTAGACCTCCATTTATGAAGTATTTGAGCCACAGTGAACAGCATGTACAACTCTCTAGTGTTTGCATTAAAAAATCACTAGTAATATGAGGGTGCTGAAAAAAGCTCGTGGAAAAATGGTATGAAAAGGTATTGGAATATGTCCACGATCTCTTTGAAACTCCCTCCTATGTACTACATTCTAAGATAGAATGAATAATTTGGTGATGCTCTCATACTCAGATGTTCACTTACAGATATTTATATATAGTGTTTCCAATCCCCAAAGACAAAGAAAGGTCATATTTATAAGGGAACAATAAATTAAGTGACTAGCATACTCAGCTTATCAAATCACTGGTGGACCTCAGTTGTTATGATGGATTAAAATTAATTCAACATCTATATTTAGTGAGTAGCAGTTGAGGATCAACTTATTTCAGAATTTTATTACAATAGCTTGTTTACAATAGAACTTTTATAAACTTATGAACTATGAAAGTGACTTCTTCCTGTGCCTACACGCTTCGTTTACACTTTCCTGTGTAAAAACAATTTATTATTTAACTCTTACTTCCTTTCGGTGCATGTGTCAGCAACTCTTTTGAGCAGTTTCACCATTATAAATGATGTGCATCCATTTACAGTGCACGGGCTTCGAACCGTTGCCACAACTACCTGCCCTATTTTTACACAGTGAATAGATGAATGCGTTCCGCCCATCACGCAGTAGATGGAGAACTCGGAGAAGAGAAAAGCAGACACGTTCCCTGCCTTTGTCATTTACTAGAGATGCATCTATGGAGTTTCATGAGGGAGAAATGGAGGGAATTGCCAACCTAATGAGTCAAAGAAGATGCCCTTAAGAAAATGAAATTCTTACTGACCCAAAGCATTCCGTAAGAGTCGGTCCACAAAAAGAAGTTCAGTTAGTGTTCTGAGCAGAGAACACAGCACATGTGAAAACACGAAAGTAAGAAAAAGAGGAAGCACAAAACCTTAAAGGCAGAAGATGGATGGAGAGAAAGGGAGGTACATGGTAGAATGTCTTGTAAATTAAAGTGAGGTATTTGGTTTTAGCTTAAGAGTGCGCAGTTGACATTGTACATCAGGACTGTATGTTTTCTAAAGCTTTTAATCAAAGCATGATAATCATATAGAAAAGTGGACACGCGTGAATTTTCAGAACCCAGGTGTATCTATGTGGCCAGTATCTAGATGAACAGAATTTCTCCAGAGTCATAGAAGGGCTCTGAAGCTTGCTTTCTTGTTATTCCCACCTGCTACTCCCAAGAAACTCTCGCCTGACTTGTTAGCGCATAGATGGGTTTTGCTGATGCTGACATGCTTCAATGAGTGTAAGAAGCCAGAGCCAGCGCTATGATTGTGAAAAATCCTCTCTACTCCTCGTGAAGTTGACTAGTTGTTAATGTGGCTGTATGGATATTTTACCATATGAAGATGCTACCACATTTGCACCTGTCTACCCGTGGAGGATAGAGGTGGGTGGAGACAAAAATCTGGGATTGAGGGAGGTTGGTAGTGGGTGTGGAGACGGTGAAGATGAAGAAAAGTGAGCAGATGAGAGAAATATTTAGAAATCAGAATTTATAGGATGTAGAGACTTATTGGATGGGAGACTAAAGATCACTTTTGGGTTTCTGCCCTGGCGAGAAAGAAATGGCGGTGCTCTTTATGAAACTTGGAACCCCGGAGAACACGTGCATCGTGGCTGTGGATTTGGTGAAGGTGTCTTGCTGTGGAATCCACCTCAACATATAGTGATCCTACATCCTCCACGTTTTCCAAGGTTGAATCTGTGAAAGAAGCTTGCCGGCCCTTTCTCCTGCACGGCAACAGGCGGGTTCTCACTGCAGCCTCTTGGTTGGCAGCCAAGAGCTTAACTGCTGTTACTTGGTTCCTTTGTCTGGTTGATTGCTTTTTTTTGATGATAGGATAATAATTGTGTCTCAGGTAGCTGTGAAACAGTGCACAGGTAGGCTTTACAATCGCCAACTAACTGTTTCCTATCTTACTGAGTGATTTTCCATTCACTCCTGTTAGTATTTGTTGCCATAAAGTCAGCTCCAATGCACAGCAACCCTGTGTAGAGCCAAGACAGGTCCTGGGATGTCCTCACGTGGAAGTCCACTGTCTGACTAGGAAGCCACTGCATCTCGTTCTCCCTAGCAGTCTACTCACAGAGCTCTCCCACATGTGAACGTTGTTTTCCCCCGCGTCATCTTTTCTCTGCTAGATCCCATCAGAAACTTCTCCCCACGTGTCTTAGGAGTGGTTTTTAACACATATGTCTACTCTCTTTATTCCTTCTTTGATAATGTAGCTTCCCTGAAATTACTGCTGACTATATATTCAAGCAGAACAAGACATCACCTTTCTTTTCACATGATATGAAAGGCATTGTTGAGATGTCTTCATACTTCAAAAACTGTGTTTTCATCATGTTCGTCTTTCCTAGCACAATAACCATACCTTAAAGTGAGCTTGTGTTTGTTTGAGGTTATTGACATCACTATTTGGCAAGACTTTCATGAACTGAAATAAATGTTGACTACATTTTGGTAGGAGAAAGGAAAGGGCTTTAATGGAACCTACCTGCATCCAAAGAACAGACTTCAGCAGGAGACCTGTGGCACAAGAGCAGAAATTGCTTTTCCGATTTTAAATGGATGGATGCCAAAGGGGAGAAGAGACTGTGAAAGGGGAACTGCCGACTTTACAATGCAGCCTGGGACTGACTGGGACTTGGGGCATTTTGTGTGAATATGAATAATAAGTAAAGCATTGAAACACATGCCTGAGACCCAACTGAATGCTAAACCCACTTGACAGTTCCCCTAGTTTACACCCATCACTTATAATCCAGTGCTATATTTGGACCACAAAATATATAAACATATTAACATATAAATATAAGATAGCTTGTTATTCTCTTATGATGTCAATGAAAAGAAGAAAAGAAAAACCAACCAACTCAGGTAATCATGGTCATGGTTTCAACACAGAGAGTCTGAGAGAACTTTGGACTCCCACATATCTGATATTAAAGTTTTTTGGTTTTTGTTTACTTTTTAATCATTTTATTGGGGGCTCGTACAACTCTTTTCATGATCAATACACACAAGCATTGTGTCAAGCACATTGGTACATCTGTTGCCATCATTCGCAAAACATTGCTTTCTACTTGAGCCCTTGGTAGCAGTTCCTTATTTTTGCCTCTCCCTTCCCACTCCCCCTTCCCTCGTGAACCCTTGGTAATTTATAAATGATTATTTTGTCATATCTTACACTGTCCGATGCCTCCCTTCACACTTTTCTGTTGTCCGTCCCCCAGGGAGGACGTTATATATAGATCCTTGTAGCTGGTTCCCCCTTCCTACCCCACTTTCCCTTCACCCTCCCTATATCACCACTCTCAGCACTGGTCCTGAAGGGATCCTCTGTCCTGGAGTCCCTGTGTTTCCAGTCCCTATCTGTACCAGTGCACATCCTCTAGCCTAGCTGGATTTGTAAGGAAGAATTGGGATCACGATAGTGGGGGGAAAAAGCACTGAAGAACCAGAGGAAAGTTGTATGTTTCACTGTTGCTTCACTGCGCCCTGTCTCCTCCCCATGACCCTTCTGTAAGAGGATGTCCAGTGATATAAAGGTTTTTCCATTAAAATTATTACCGGTAATTCCAGGTTACCTCTCAAACAGCCAGCAAGTCAATGCTACGTCATAGCAATCCTGGAGGACAGGGTAGAATTGCCTCTGTGGATTTATGAAGCTGTAAAACTTTATAGGAGTAGAGAGCCTCATGTTTCTTACAGTGGTTTTGAACTGCTCACCTTGGGGTTCACAGCCCAATACATAATGAGTACACCCTCCAGGACCCTCTTAGGTTCAGCTAATGAAACCAAAACAATACTTTCAGGATCCGTTGAATTATATTCATTTATGTAATGATTACTTGTGAACTCTCATGTTTCTAATCATGCTATACTGGAGTCTAAGGTTAAAGTGCATTGCTGCTAGTCAGAGGGTTAGCAGTTCAAATCCACTAGCCAATCCCCACGAGAAAGATGTGGCAGTCTGCTTCTCTAAAGATTACAACCTTGGAAACTCGGGGCTACTCTTCTACTCTGTCCAGTCAGGGTGCTATGAGTCAGAGTCAACTGGGTGCCCGTGGACTTGGGTGTTTTGTTGGGATTGGAAATGATGATACAAAGGAATATTTATGCTCTTAGTTACTGACACGGTTGTGGGGGAATAAAGACACAAATATGGTATGACAACATAAATGATTATGTGACTAACTGAATTAGGTTGGAAAGCAATGAGTCTGGGGCAAGAAATGAAAGGCTGTCGCATTTATCAGAGAAAAAATGATGGAGATAGTGGAATTTCCTCTGCATCTCAAGAGAGAGGCTAGATTTGAATAGGTCTGGTGAGAGCCCTGCAGGCAAAAGTGACACCAGGGGAACAGGTGCAGACAAAATACCAGCACACACTGGGCACAGTGCGGCCGCGTGGCAGAAAGTGCAAGGAAAGAAAAAAAAGTTTCCTTTAGGCTTGAGCAGACTGTAGCGATTAAGAAATTCAGCATAAGAATTTAAGAATACTGTTTTGAGTTTCAGACTTGCCTACTCTACCCCCCCCCCCCCCGCCTTTTTTGTGGTCAGTATTTAGAAATCTTACATAAAAGTGCCTGAAGGAGCAAAGCGATTGTACTTTTAAGGTTCCCAGACTTTCTTCCCTGGGGTCTAGCAGTGGTCCTCAAGGAGACTGGGCCTCTGAAAGTAAGGCAGAGGATTTAAAATTTACCATTGTTTTCTTTCCCAAAGGAAGTGCCATTTCCTTTATCAACTCTCAAAAGCACCTGACAAGCCCCTTCAAAGTTGATAGGTCTGACAACTGGGTGTATTTGGGCGTTCTCTAGATGGAAGGAAATGGAAGCATGTATTCCGTGTTAGATATTCCTTTCCCCTCGCTACCATAGGCCCAGCCTTTGCGAGGTCTTTCTGAAAAGTGCATCCGTGGGGTACGAGAGACAGTAGCAATTTCACAGATTCCTGACGGCCAGTAAACAGGCACCTGGATTACTAAGTGAACACTGTTGCTCTAAAAAAGCACCAGGTATATTTGCGAATATTTCAAACAGAGGGCTGAGCCCCGGTGGCGTAGTAGTTGTGCGCGTGACTGCAGCCCACTGGGACGGAGGTTCAATTCCAGCAGTGGGGCTGGGCCTCCTTCTCCCACCACTGGAGAGCAGTGATGCGCCCCCCCCCCCAAAAAAAAAAAGAAAT
This sequence comes from Nesogale talazaci, assembly GCA_004026705.1. NCBI lineage: Eukaryota > Metazoa > Chordata > Mammalia > Afrosoricida > Tenrecidae > Nesogale > Nesogale talazaci. The sequence continues at coordinate 46,540 of PVJH01004901.1, read as the reverse complement.
TCTGTTATCAAACAGAAATGTCTCAGTGTTCAGGAAACTATTATCGGTCTCCTTTCTACCAAATATAAAACAGTTCTAATCAGGTCCAACTTTAGTACTGAAATACGACTCACCTGGGTCACGTGTACTCACCGGGTAGCTGTTTAAAGCAGGAGGCCCAGTCCCCCCTCAGCTTGTTTCTGTTCGACCTACAAAACACAAGTCATTTTTACATTAAAGAGATCATTGTTGAAAAAAAGAGAAGAAACTGTGACAAATTATATGTGGCCTACAAACCCTGACATGTTTACTCTCTGGCCCTCTCCAAAAAAACAAAATGTTTGTTGGCCCCTCGTTTAATGCTAATGGTTTCATTGTTAAATGTTCCTAAATACCTGTTATTCTATAAGTGACTATATTGCTGTGGACAGGTAGTATATTTTGAGTGTGTGTATACTGCTAGACTTCTACCAAAGCTGGTTAGGTAAGGTAATCTTCTGTTTCTTCTCGGGTGTTGCACAGAGAGATAGCAGTTATTTTGAAAGTCTGGAGTTGAAAGTACATGGGGAAAAGATGGAGTGACCTGTTTCAAGGAACCATGTAAAAGTAGGTTGTATTTGTCATAAATATATCATCTGAAAATTATAGATAAACTCAGAATCATTACTTTCAAATATGTCACTTATGTAAAGCAAGCAAATTTATTTAAAAAGGGGGGGATATACATTTCACCAACAATGTGTTGGACAGGACAACACATTTTAAAATACATATTATTCATTAATTTATTCAACCAATATGTTTAGAACTGTTACGTATTTTACATTGGTTTTTTTTTTTAATCATTTATGTGTGGGCACTGGTCCTATGTTTGGGATGCAGTGCTCCAATTTGTCGAGGTTTATAGTGTGGCACCGTTTGCTGTGGAGCCAGCCCTATGGCTCATGGGGGGCTCCGTGATTACAAAGAACTGCACCATAGAAATCCCTTGGGTGTGAACTTTGTGGGAGGTCATCAAGCCTGCTCTTCTGCAAAACCACGGTGGAGTTTAAATGGCCAGCCTTTTGGTAAACACCTGAGCAATACTCTCAAAAAGTTGAAGTCATTTTGCCTCCTTCTGCCTTGTAGTTTTTCTTTTATTGCTAAATTTTCCCCCTTAGCATATTATGAGTTGTTTTCAAACAAACAAGCAAAAACCCTTTCCTGTTCTAATTCTCCGTCTAGTTCCAGCCCGGTGTCTCTCTTTCCATTTACAGCTGATCTCTTTGTACTTTCAGAATACATTTTCTGTCAACTCTTGCCCTCTACCAGGCTCTAGTACCTGCCCCCCAGGCTGTTAAATCAATATAACTTCTTAGTCGTCCTCCTACTTGAGCTATCAGCGACCATAACACTCTTCTTATTTGGCTTTCAGTTACTTCCCTCTCCTGGTTTCTTTCTCCTACTGCTCTGACTGCTGTTGCTCTGTCTCCCATGCAGATCCCTTGTCGTCGTCATCGGCTCCACCTCCAAGTGGAAACGGTTCCCATGTGTGGACTCTGGATCTCGTTTCTGTTCACATGACCATGACTTTTGCTAACTCTCCATGTGCTGATGAGCAGAGGTCCATTTGTCTTTTCAGGATGTAATACAGTAAACTCAATTCCTTATCTTCCTCCCAGAACTTCCTCTTGCAATTTTCCCCATCTCGATAAATAGCCACTGTGTTCTTTTAGTTCACCTTGTTGTCATCCTTGATACGTCACTTTGTCACATCATGTCTTATTCTTTACTTCTCTCCCACTCTTAAAATACATATCCTAAACTCATTCTCTGCTCACTGTACCTATTGCTACATCCCTGACTCAGGTCACCTTCATGTTTTAACCTTTATTTATTGCAAATGCCACTGTAAAAAGAAATAAGACTTAGTAGAGTCTGACCTCCCCTAGCTACTCAAGAGGGAAGATAAATCAAACTCCACAAGAGCATGCCCCAAGGCCAGTATCTAAGACGCTGTGGTAAGACATGGTCCACCCACCCCCTTCTTACCAATTCTGACATCGGCTGCCCTCACACAACACCCTCCACTTTTCAGCTGTGTTTGATAGTGCCTACACAGAACTGACAGTGCTCACACTGAAGGAAATTTACTGAAGAAGTTAACCAAATACAAAAGTTCAAGATTATTTGGACTGGATAGCCCCTTCCCAGCCATGCCCACAGGCAGGCCTTGCTTTGGGGTTCGGTGCCTCAGCCACCTGGCCCTCTGGCCTCAGATCTGCTCATGCAGTGTTACAAAACTCTTTGACCGCTGTCAATAAATAATCCAAAGGCATACCACTCCTTCAGAAACCTAAGCCAGACGGCACTCAACTCTAGCTCTGTGGGGCTGCAAACCTAACTCCTCAATTAAGTGCTTGGAAGCACCCCATTCCATATCCCAGCCTCCTGCCTAAAGGCCATCAGCTCATAGGTGCTCTGTGGACTGCAAAGTCTAGCACAGTCTCGTGGACTGGGTTTCACATCCACTGCTGCTCTCCTCTGTGATTTGGATTAAGGAGATACATTGTGCAGGGATCTTAGGGCCCAATGCACAATCTTCATTCCTAGCTCTTCTCTTATTGATAGTGAGACACCCCGTGACTCATACCTAGCAGGATAACAATCACAATTACCCTAACTGTCAAAAAAATCACTCAGCTAAATCCTATCAGTGTCTTCCCCCACCTTCTTTTCCCAGAGCCACCAGGAAAAGGTCCTTTGTGTGAGTAACGTAGACTCTGCTAGAAGAGCCATGTTAAATAATCCAATCACTGCACAGCCACCCAGTTGATGTGTTTGATTGACGTCAATGCCTTCGTAATACGGCAGAATGGCTCTACTTACTTTATACCCAGAAGCATGACAAAACTGATCAACCCCCACTTGACAGCTCCAATTTATGACCATCACAATTAAATCAGGACTGAATGACATAACCCTATCAGCATGTCCCTTCACCTTCACTTACCCAGACCCATTAGAAAAAGTTACTTACTAGGAGTGATAAAGACCAGAAAAGCCATATTAACTAACTCACAACACTGCAGAGAAAGAGACAGATGCCAGTCTTACCTAGAGGGAGGATCTTGGATGGAGTGAAAACAGAACCAAATAAAGAGAAAAATTGTTCACTATGGATTACTATTTACCCTATTGGGTTACCATTACTATCTCATATAAAAGGGTAAGTAAAAAATATTGCTACAAACTCATAGTAATTTTGTTAAACAAATTATGAGAAGGCAAAGCTATAGTTTATCACCCGCACTCTCCACCCCCTACCCCCAGGTCTGTACAGTTCCCACGACTGCATTTCCAACTCTAACCCTTCCTAGAAAGACTCTGCTCTCAGATTACTTACACTTTAGCAAAATGTAGTTTGAGCATAGAAAAGGGAAATTGTGTTCCTTTGCCTTATTTATTTATTTTTAAGATTGAGGCGCAAAAAGAAGTCTAAAGGGGGCAAGATCAGGGTTGGAAAGTGGAGGAGGTAAGGTTTCCCAGTACAATTCTCATCACACACCTTTTAATACCCTTGAATAATGAGCAGGTGCATTATAGTTATTGAAAAAATACATTGGTGTAATTTTCTTGGTCTTTTCACTCATGCAGTTTTCCTTATTTTTAAACTTCATAATCCCATTATGGTCCTGTGTCCTTAAAAAAAAAATCTATCCGAAACATACAACTTTTCTCTAGTTCTTAAATGCTTCCTTTCCTCCCACACTCATTATTCCAATTCTGCCTTACAAATCTGGCTAGACTAGAGGATGTACAGTGGTACAGCTAGGAACTGGGAACACAGGGAATCCAGAATGATGATCCCTTCAGGACCATTGTGAGAGCGGCGATACCAAGAGGGTGGAGGGAGGGTGGGGTAGCAAGGGGGAACCAATTACAAGGATCTATATATAACCTCCTCCCTGGGGGATAGACAACAGAAAAGTGGGTAAAGGGGTCTAGACATTGGACAGTGTGGGATATGATAAAGTGACTACATAAATTATCAAGGATTAATGAGGGAGGGGGAGAAATGAGCTGATACCAGGGGCTCAATTGGAGGGCAAATGTTTTGAAAATGATGGCAACAATTGTACAAATGTGCTTGATACAATGGATATATGTATGGATTGTGTTAAGAGTGGTATGAACCCCCATTAAATTAAAAAGAGGAAACAAATCTTATCAATATTTCCTCATTTCCAACACCCTAAAATATTTACCACAGTCTTATGATCTGACCTTTTGGCCTTGAATTTAATAGGCCCAGCAGTTCCCCTTGGAAATGATTATTGTGGTTTGACTTTTTTTTTTTCAAGGCATCCAAATAAGACTAAGACAAGTATGGAAATAAGAGAACTTGTCTGTTGCCACCCACTGACCACAGAGACATGTGTAAACTTGTTTTGCTTGAAATAAACTCCTGCATGCATGAACTGGAACCTTAACAGCAATGCTTTTTGACTTATCTTTGCATTATACTTAATTTTCCCATATTTGGATGATATTCTTAAAGCATTCTTTTGTGTTTTTTTTTTTTGGGGGGGGGGGGCATCACTGCCTCTGGTGGTCAGGGCACTACCCATTGCTGCTCCTGAGAGCCGCCACTGGATTTGAACCGCCAAGCCCACGGGCCGCAGTCCCGCACTCAACCACTTACGCCACCAGGGCTCAGCCTATACTTAATTTTTATATTTATTTTCTGTCCTTTTCAACCTATGAGGATGTGAAGATGAGTTTTGATTTGCTTGGTTACCTCCTCTATTCTCGGGAAGTAAATGTTTAGTGTCTAACTGATTTTAGGCATTTAGCTAGGGATGGATGGATGGACAGATGAATGTAATTTAAGAAAACAGCCAACTCAGAAAAATTTAAATATAGTTCAGGGATTTTGAGAGCCCCTGATAAACACTCAAATGTGTTAGTAAATAACATGTATGGAACTATAAGCATGAGACACAATTATGTATACTGAATTTGAAAAACATGTATTTCTTTGAATAAGTCCTTGTTTTTGACCATTGACAATTTTATAAGTGTGGAAAATAAGTTTCTCTAAGCTCTTAGAAATAATTTAGATTTACAGAGGAGCTGTAAAAATATTATCACGACTTCCTGAATACCTTTTAGGACTCTCATTTGTCTGTGGATTTGCAAGGTTTAAAAAGAATAAAGTGAACACAGGGGTTAGCCCACTCTTCATTGATTTAAAAAATAATTTTAAAATAAAATGACCATAAACCATTCCTATAAGTACTATTTTTATTTTTACCCATTACTTTTCTGTTTGGATTACATGCATTTGAAAACTAAACCCACTGCCGTCGAGTCAATTCTGCTTCATAGGAAGTCTTTCTTTTTGAAAAAAAAAATCATTTTATTGGGGACACATACAACACTTACCACAATCTATACATCCATCCATTGCATGCCAAGCACATTTGTACTTTTGCTGCCATCATCACTCTCAGAACATTTTCTTCCCACTTAAACCCTTGGTAGTAGCTCCTCATTTTCCTCCTCCCTCCCCATTCCCCCCTCCTCATGAACCCTGGATAATTTATTGTTATTATTTTGTCAAATTGTATACTGTCCAATGTCTTCCTTCACCCACTTCCCTGTTGTCCATACCCCAGAGAGGAGGTCATCTGGAGATCCTTAATCTGTTTCCCCTTTGTACTCCACCTTCCCTCCAACCTCCCGGTATCACCAGTCTCACCACAGGTCCTGAAGGGATCGTCTCTCCTGGATTCCCCTTGTTTCCGGTTTCTATCTGTACCAGTGTACATCCCCTGGCTTAGCCGGATTTGTAAGATAGAATTGGGATCATGATAATGGGCGCGAGGAAGCATTTAAGAACTCGAGGAGAGCTGCACATTTCATTGTTGCTACACTGCGCTCTGACTGTCTCCTCCTGGTGACCCTTCAGTAAGGGGATGTCACTTTGCCCATGTAGATGGGCTTTGGCATAGCAGCCCTTTCCATCCAAGGAGAGCTGCTGCACAGTGCCCAGGGCACAGCAGACTGCCACTTCTCTCCCAAGCAGTTAGTGGCTTCAAACCTCCAGGCCTTTTTAGTCGACACCTTAACCACTGCACCTTTAGGGCCCCAGTGACTTGCATAATTACTTTACATAATTGTCCCAATACACGTTCCCATACAATTAAAATGTAAACCCAAGAAAGTGGAAGACAATTTTGTTGCTGTTGTCATTTTGGTTTTCAGATTGCTCTAAAGTATTATCCAGAATGGTTACATGATAACGATCCTATAAATAGAATTAAAAAGAGGGACTGTTAAAATTTAAAAGTGCTCTTGAAATAATGTTTAGTTTAAAAGAAAGCCCAGCCAGAAGACTCCAGGTGGGGAACCTTTATCCTACCAGGGTCCATTTGGGTATTTATAGCATCAGTCACAGGCCCTCCTGGTCAGCCTTTTAATTAACTCACCCCAAATACGGAGCCCTGGTGGTGTAGTGGTTACACTTTGGGGCTACAATCTACGTGGTTGGCAGTTCAAAACCACCGGCAGCTGGACATTTCTACTCCTTTAAACAAGTAGTCAGGAAACCTTCAGGGTCATTTTGAATCAGCATTGACTCCGGGGCGCGAGTTTGGAGATTTGGACTATGGTGGTGGGAACTACAACTCTTTGGAAAAGTGTTTGTTATTAGCTGATCTTGATGATTTGAAGGCCTTATGTGGCCTGAAGACTGATGTTCCTCATGCCAGCAGTAGACAAAGGGCTGAAGAATTGCAAGAGTTGAGATTTAATCACCGCAGGGATCCTGAAGTGGAATTTCCCTTCTCTGACTTAGTAATCTATAAAGCAAGTATAAGACAACTAGGTGATTGCTCAAGTCTCTTCCAGTTTTGAGAAAATTGCTATGCTATTTATTTTATTCGAACTTCATTACCATTTTTTCTCTATAGTAACCTTTTTTAAAACTTTAGTTTATAATAAAAAGGAACTTCTGGGTGGATTTGAATAGCCAATCTTTCAGTTAGTGGAGCACTTAACTTTTCACTACCCAAGACTCCTAACTGTAATCCTATGACTCCTTACTTACAATGCTGGTTTTCTATGTAAGTTATAAAAGATACACTATGACCAGCACACACCAATGCTTTGGCAGTAACATCTCATTGGATCGTTGTAGACGTATTTGAAGGAAAGAACATTGGTGAGCAGCTATCTAAGAAGTAATTATTGGTTTCTAACTATTTGGAAGAAATATGAGGAAAATTGGAAACATTTTGGAAGCAATTAATATCAATGGATTAATGGACCATGTCTGTGTCTGAGACCAGAAGATTAAGATAGTGCCCACCTACCATGACTAACTACTCTGAAAAGGGACCTCATGAGAAGATCCTGGGTAGAGGGGGAGAAAAGTGTGGACCACCACTCAAGTCCACGAGATGGGATGACCATGCTGACTTGTCAGATAGAGACAGATGAGAGGAGAGTCCAAGATCTTGGCTCTTAGTAATCTTTCAGGTCTGTAACCCATCTCTCCCCATGGCTCAATTTTCAGCCCTCCCCCTTCCCCAGTAGATCTTTAAAGGGAACAGTAAAACTAGTGAGTGACCACACTTCAAAATACTCAACCGCTTGAGACAAAAAGAAAGGCTCATTTGTCCAAATACCAGGTTCAGAAGGATTGGGAAAGGCGGGAGAATGGAAACAGGAAGCACATGGAGGAAGCGGACAAGTTGATGGTCCATTGGTAGATTGTAATCAGTGGGATGAAACAAAATGTGCATGGATCCTTGACTATAAAATGGATAATATACTTTATATTTCTTCACCTCACTCACAATAAAAGGTTTAAGGGGAAGCTTCAAAAGGTTTGTGGGAAAAAATCCCAATAACTTTTAATTTTACTTTTTAAAGCTCCTTCATATAATTGTCTCTTCTTTGATTGTTGTTACTTTTCTTTTTTCATAATTATTTTTTACTCTTCTTAAAATGTGCTCCCTCACATATGACTTTAATTCTTACGTATATTAGAAGGAATAAATTACTATTTGTTAGTAAATGCAGGGCTCTGATTATATGTCTTTATGCCTTTTTTCCTTGCTTATACAAAGTGCTTATCTGTGCATAGAGTTGCTTATTTTAACTCCAAAATGAATTCTAAAATCTTTGTCTTAAAGATGTAATCATTTTATCTCACTTTTTATCATAACCAGATATACTTGTAAAATAAAAAAAGATAAAATTGGATTCTGCAAGCTCTTTAGCCTATAGTTATAATTTGAAAGTTAAAATAGTACTGGATACCTGGTAAACCTATTCTCTTATTTAAATAAAATGTGTAGTCTATGTAATTTTAAAACACTATTAAGTGATAAAGATAATAAAATAAAAGTTATACTATACCACAGTAAGAAACCCAATTTGAACTTCAATAAAAGTAAAGCACACACACACAAAAAAAACTAACTTTTAGAGTGTTATAAAGGGTGATATTCATATAGATCTTTGACATGTTAAAGCAGGATCATACCTAAATATTTCACCAATTTATTTAGAACCGGTTATGATTGGTCTAAGAAGAAATGTGGGAAAGGTAAAAATGATAGTAAACTTAGATTCTGTTTACCTCCTCATTTTTGTGTTTATAATTTATTTTCACTTTTTGGTTGCCACATTGTGAAAAATGTAATTAATGCCATTGAACCATTTGTATAGAAATGGGCAAATAGTTTGCATTGTAAACTCACCCAAAACAGAATACATTACTTAAAAGATAGCACTTCGGGCCACTAGTCATACTCAATATATTTTTTAGTGATAAAAGCCATATGCAAAACTGGTTATTATGGTTTCAATAATAATATATGTCAGTTTTTATATCATAGAGCAAAATTTTAACTTTGTACTCCATAAAGATGTATTTTATGATGCTTATTATTTTCTCTTTTAGATACTTGTGTTTTCTAAAAGTATTTTATTAACAAAAATCACATGCTTAAACAAAATACACTCTAAAATATCCAATTTTGCCAGGGTTAATGCTTCTGTGAGGTTAGCTTTGCCATTCATTGTCTGTGTGTGACAGTGTTTCACTGCTGTCCATATAGTTTCCAGAAGATAATTCTGAGAAGCAGACAGCCTGTTCCTTCCTTGCCGTCAGTTCTTGTTCTGGAAGTTCAGCTGAAAACTGTTCACCACGGGCAACCACAATGTTTTTATTCTTTGTGATCAGAAGGTGAATTTAGTGTTGATGGTGCCTAAGAGGAGTTTAGCATAGCTGCAGTTTTAGAAGTTTTATGCTGTAAGTGATATTGGTGAATTTTAGGGTCACAAATAGTAAGCAACAAGAAGTGATATCTTTGAAAGGGATGTAGCCTGTTTTCCTGTAAACAAGCATCCATGTACTGAAAAATGTGCCCATTTTGTGGCCTTAATATCATTTTCAAAAATTTATTTTAACCATGTTGATACTTTAATTAAAACAAAGTATTTATCTTCTACTTGAGAGGATTTCTTTTTAACCTTTATTAGAAAAAATTAACAGATTTTGTCATACTTAAGGTAACATTTGCTTACTTTCACATATTTGTTACTTTGTTGTTTTTACCACTTTCTTGCAATTTATTCTTTTTATGGATTCATTATATTCTGTTGCTACACTGTAGAGACTAGGTTGTAATTAAAACATGGAGCATTGGAAGATACTGTGTTAAACTGGACCTTGCCTGTCATGTTTTAGACTGTATCTTTCTTTTTATCCCATCAAGTTAAAGATAAAGGCAGTAGTAGATAGAGAATGCTGTCTCTCATAAACCATGCAGTGGCTAAGAGAATGGTGCTTTGGTCCAGAAGAACAAGCACATCTGTCTTGCAGAAAGAACAGCCAGAATACGCCTTAGAGTTGAGAGTGGTGAGAACTGTCTCACATACCTGGAACAGGTAATCAGGAGAGAACACTTCCTGGAAGAGGACATCATGCTGACAGAGGAAAGAGTATCAAAAAAGAGGAAGACCGTTAAGGAGATGCATTGACACAGAGGCTGCAACAGTGGACCTAAAGATGGTCATGGGGAAGGTGGTGCTGGTCCAGGGACTGTTTTGTTCTATTGTACATGGGCTCACCATGAGTCAGAACCAACTCAAAGATACCGAACAACATTTAAAGCTAGATAGGGAGCAAATGCCAAGTTTTCCTTTCAAAGTAACTTGATTTATGGAAATTCTGTTTTAAAATGGATAAAATAGATTCATTTAAGATAGCCTCTTCAGGAATTTTAAATCTCATTGGCTTCGATCCAAATCAGATTAGCCCTTCAGAAAGTCTCTTCTGGTTCTTTAAAGCATTCCAAAGAGTTATCAAGAGGCAGCAGTATTAAAGATCAACAGAGTATTGCATTCAGCCCAGTGCAAGTGCTGAAACTCTTCCAAATTCTGAGCATATATAGAAAACAGAAAACCCAGGGAGGATGTTTTGAGAATGATGATGGCAACATGTGTGCAAATGTGGTCTGCATACTATTATGTATGTATTGATCATGATACGAGTTGTATGAGTCCCCAATAAAATGATTTATTTAAAAAAAAAAAAAAACAACTTAAAGCCAAGTAATGTTCCCTGTTGCCAGAAAACAAGTTTTAAAGATCTTATATTTAGGAATTTTTAAAAGTCATATCTCAATGATACCTCCTCTGTTTTATTTGGTAGATGGAGAACGTAAACTGTTTTTAAAAGCCTAATAAACAGATATCTCATTTTATTTCATTTACTTCTATCAAACATTGCAAGAGTATATGTTTAGATTATAAAGTAAACCACATCAGAAACTAGTTTGTGCCTAGTTTTGTTTTATATCATATTGTACTACCATAAAATGAGTCTTATTTGTTCAGAAATGTAGAACAGACACCATTGGCATATGCATCGAAAACAAGCAACTGAGCAAGAAGCATGAATTTTTAAATATTCTGATACAGTAATAGGTGTATTTTGGGCTCCATGGTTAATGAGAAACTCTTGGAAAATAGTAGGGCAAAAATTAGACCTTTTTTTACTTTACCTAGGGAAACTTTTAGGTATAGTATCGATGACAGGAGCAAATTTGGTCTGACAAGCAGGAGTGAAAAAAGGAAAGGTAAATATCCGATTGCAGATAAAGGTAGGGAAGGAGACTGGATTTAGGATTTGTGGTGGTATAGAAATAGCACAGCCTACTGGACAAGCCAATTTTTTGAGAGAGGAAAAGAATGAATCATATGAGAGAACAGAGGCAGAGTCAAGCGGGTGAACTCGTTGATGGCAACAGTCAGCTAATAGCAGTTTGGGGAGTTTTCCCTTGAGCAGAAAAAAATGAAGAGAAAAAATACTCCTTTTGAATAAGACAACTTATCATTTTAACTACTGTTGAGAACATTATAAAGATGGTCTATGTCTTTAAAACAGATTCACTATAGTTTAATTTCATACACTGAGCATTTTTATGTTACATAACAAGATAAATAAACTTGATGGTCACAAACAAAAAGGTAAAATGCTTTGGTCTCTGTGCCAGTCTATAATTCCAACTGCCTTTAAAACAGTTCTGTTGGTTGCTTCCTGTTACATCTGACCCATGCCTCTTGCCACGCATTTCTCCCCTGCCATGATGCTTACACGACCTTCCCCCTTCTCAACTCCCATTTTCTGTTAATAGCTGATACATCATCTTAGTCTTCTGGACAGCTTTCATACCCAGTGCTTCATTCCCAGTGTCTAAAGTAACCATGCTTCCTCTATACTTTGCTATAAGAGAAGGCTTCATGAAGTTCTTAGAGGAGTGCTTGCTTTGGTGGCACATATACATAAAGCTCATAGAGGCAAAGGTATGTCATTGTATTTTATTTCCATTTTTTCCACCACATTTTGAAGCCCCATCATATGTACAAGTATATGTATCATTTGCGAGTGCATATGTGTAGATAACAACAATACATCATATATATATGCACATATATTCCCTGACCATCTGTATAATCTATTTACCATGCATATTTACTTATCATCTCCCAATTATTGTTCATTACTACTGCTTTTGCACAACTGGATATATTACCGTATTTATCACAGTTTTCCTTTATTCTTGCATGGCTTTGATTGTCTTCCTTGACCTTGGTCACTTTGTATTGTTGTCCCCATATATTGTATTGCCTTTCCCTACAGAGTTAACGCCTATCTACTGTCCAGTTAGTGCTTCTCCCTCCTTTCCCAATAAACTTCCAAGACAGTTTCTTTTGTGTAACTTTTTAGAATAGTGGCTTCATACAGTATTTGTCATACAGTGGGAGGTTTTTCATAGATCCCTCAGTAGTCTCTATAACTGAATAACATCCTGCCATGTTTATGTATCACAAAGTGCTTATCTATCGTCCACTGGCTCGTTTGAACAGCACTGCAGTGAATATGGGGTAAATGTGTCTTTTCATGTCACAGCTCTGATTTCTCTTGGATATATACCTAGGAATGAGATTGCTGCAACATGTAGTATTTCTGTTCCACCATCTTGGAGTTTTATGGTTCAGCCTTTGTTGCATTGCGTTGGCTTTTGTGTGTAATGCAAGATAATGTGTCTCCGGTCATTGTTCTGCAAGTGGATGTACAGTTTTTCCAGCACTGTATGTTAAAGAGACATTCTCCTTCGCATTTACTAGCCTTAGCCATGCCGTAAAAGCCAACTGGACACATGTACTTCAGGGTTCTCAGTTCTGTTCCTTTGGTCTGATGTTGGGGAATGCGGGGCTTCCCACTCTGTTCCTTTTCTTCTCTGATACTTTTCTTATTCTGGGGTCTCTTTGTATATAAAATAAGTCATTAGTTATTCTTTATCATTAAAGAATCTGTTGAAATTTGGATTGGAATTAGATCATTACTTGTAGATCACTTTGGAAAATCTGAAAATTCAGTTTTCCTCTCTTAAGCGTATTGAATGTATGTTTGCCCATTTATGGAGGTTTCTTTTGGTTTCTGGAAGTAATTAATTTTTTTTTAATTTCTCACTTTTCACTTTATTAATTAGATTTAAGTGTTTTTGTCTTTGTTTTGTTTTTTTGCATCACTGCCCTCTGGTGGGAGTGGGAGGCCCAGCCTTGCTCCTGGAGAGCTGCTGCTGGATTTGAACCACCAATCCAGTGGGCCACAGTCCCACACACAACCACTACGCCACTGGGGCTCAGCCCTAATTTAAGTGTTTTTAAAATAATTTTTGTTGTGTAAGTCTTTCATATCTGGAGCTAGATTTATTCCTAAATATTTAATCTTTGGAAGTGTATATATTATTGTTTTATACAATGTACAGTATTATTTTCATGATTTCCTTTTCAAAATTCTCTTTTTTAGTGGAGAGCAGTCTGACCAATTTTTTGGTGTTGATTTTATTTCCTGCCACATTGCTAAAAATCTGCTGTTAGTGCCAGTAACTTTCTTATGGAATCTCTGAAATTCTCTACATACTCCGTCATCTGCGAAGAGGGATAGTGTTACTTTGATCCACAGTCAGTCGTCATGGCACCAGCAGTCAGGAAATCAGTCAACATACTGCATTGGCAAAATCTGTACATAGTCTTTTTAAAATGTTGAAGAGCAAAGATGTCACTTTGAGGACTAAGGTAAAATGTAATCTTTGACTATGAATGTGAGGCCATTCATCTTAAGTCTGTCATTCCTGCCACAGTAGGTGAACCATCATTCCTTGACTCAAAATGGTCAATAACAGTCCATTTCAAGTCACAAATGTCTGAGATGTTGATCTTTGTGATTTCCAGTTCACTTTTGATGATTTCTAGATTTTCCTAGATGCATACGCTTTTGAGACCTGCCTCATCAGCAGATAATGGTCCAGACACCTTTGTTCATCTACATCATTAAGGGCAACTCTACTTTGAAAAGACCGCTCTTCCTCGCTTGTATTTTGAGTGCTTTTCAACCTCTGTGGCTCATCTCCATTGCTACCTGTAGGACTGTGTAATGACTGATTTCTCCTAAGTGGATTGCCTCATCCTTTTTTATAGTGTTTTCGTAGTTTGGAAACTCTGACACCTATTCACCATGTGTGACCCTCCCAGGATTTGAAATTTCCAATAGCATAGCTTCCAGCATCACAGCAACACACACACACACACACACCACCATAATATGGCAAACTGACACAAGAGTGGCAGCTCTACATATATGTCTTTTGAATTTCTTATTAAGCAGTTTCATTACCATTTCTACTCCAGAAAGGTTTTGACCCTTTGTTTTGTGTCAGATGTCTGAGCCATCTTTTTCTAGTTTGTTGTGTAATTTGAGGTCATCACTTCTCTCTAAGGCACTAAGGTGTTGCTGAATTTATTAATTGGATGCAGGTTTGTTTGCTCAACCCTGACTTTTGTTTTGCTACCTCCAGGTGGGTCGGACTGGTGTGCTAGCTGGTCAGCACCTGGCTGAAGGTGACTGAGCCAGGATAAGGGCAGGTCTTTCTCCACTGATCAGTAGGGCATTTGAGGGCCGGGAGGACATTGACTGCCAATCCAGTGGTGTAGAAGTGGGCGGGATCACTGTTGCTGTAGGTGCAGGAACTTGAATGGTGACTTGGTCAGCACCAATCATCAGGTCGGGGAGATGGAGGTGACTGGGAACAATGGATCTGTTGGACATGCAAATGCATCAGTGTGTAGTTCCCACCATTGACTGAACCAGAAGGGAGAGGTGATGGGTGGTGGCATGCCTTGCAGTGCAGTCCAATCACTTCTCAGACTGAGAAAGTAGATGGTGGGTGGGTAAAGGTACAACAATATGGCAATGATCAGAAGTTCGTGTCACCAGTCATTATTGTGGCAAACGCATGATGGACAATATGTGGGACTGCACACCTCCCACACAGGAGAGCAGCCAGGGCTCCACAATGTGTGAATCACATGGGGCACATGCCACCACTTGCCAGGTCAGCAGCTAGAGGGCATACCGTGCATGATCTGCAGGAGCATCCCTCTCTTGCCCCTGGATAGGGCAGCAGAAGCACAAGTGGGTGCTGCCATTTGCTAAGGTCCCCTGCTTGATCCTTATTTTTTTCATTCTCGCAACTGAAAGATTCTACTGCGCAAATAATTTGTTATTAAAAGTTTTTGTATTCCATTTTATTTGACATAATTAAATGATTCAGTGTTTCCTTAATGTCATTAATTTCGTTCCATAAAGCACTTTACCTTTGCTTAAGACCTTGACATACTTTTCAGTAGTTTTGTAAAGATAGTTTTAAGGGTTTTCTAAATATGAAAGGTGAGTGCTTTTTCTTTTTTCTGCAAAGCCTACAATTGTTTTTATCATCGTTGTTGCTTTTTTTTTTTTTTTTTTGGCCTCTGACGGATAATCTTATTTAGTGCCATCGAGTCCCCTCCAGGTCATGGTGGCCCTGTGCATGGCAGAAAAAAGCCCTGCTCTGGCCTGCACCGTCTTCCTCGGCATCGTGATGTCTGAGCCTCTTGCTGTAGCCCGTGTGTCGATCTATCTGATCGGGGGCCTTCCTGATTGTCACAATCCTTCCGCTTGATGAAGCATGATGTCCTCTCCAGGACTGGTCTCTCAGGATAACATTCCCCAAATACGTGAGACCGATTCTTTTGGAAGCATCTTCCCTTCTAAGGAACATTCTGGCTGTACTTTTTCCAAGACAAATTTGTTTGTTCTTCTGGCAGTCTATGGCTACTTTGTTTTCCTTGCCAGCACCATAATCCTAATGCACTGATGTTTTGTTGGCCTGCTTTACTGACTGTCCAACTTTTAAATGCCTCTGAGGTGACTGAAAAGACTCCAATTTGAGTCAGGTGTCCCTTAGTCCTCAAAGTGGCAAGCTTGCGCTTTAACCCTTTAAAGAGATCATCTCCCATAGATTACCCAATGGCATATGCCGTTTGATTTCTTGACTGCTACTGCCCTGAGCATTGACCTTGGGTCTAAGCACAATGAAATTCTTGACAACTTTGATGTTTTCTCTATCCGGATGTTGTCTGTCCATTTGTGAAATATTTGATTTTCTTTACACTGAGTTGGACTCCTAACGGAAAGTTACAGGCTTTCATCAGCAAGAACTTCATTCTCCAAGGCCTCCTCACTTTCAGCAAGTAAAATCATGTCATCTGCACAATGCAGATGCCTTCCCCCAATCCTGACATTGCATTCCTCATTTAGTAGTTTCCTGAATCACAGGAAACTTATAGATTGAATAAGAGATAATCCAACAGAGTACGAAAATTATTGCACATTATCATTACTGTCACATGTAAGTAAAATTATGAAATTCATTTGACAGTGATGTTGCTTTAACAACAATTGTACAATACATCGACAGGGAGCTTTCAGAAGTTAAAGCTGGCTGCATAAAAGGACATAATAGCCCAACAGATATCACTGCTGATGTCAGATGGACACTGGTTGATAGGAGAGAGTGCCAGAAAGATTTTATTGACTATACCAAGGACTTCGGTGGTGTGAATCATAACAAATTATGGATAGCATTGGGGAAAATGGAAATTTCAGATAACTTCCTTGTGTTTATTTGGAACCTATACATGGATCAAAAGGCAATTGAATGAGCAGAATCAGGGAATCCTGCATAGTGTAAGCTCAGGAAAGGTGTGCATCAGGGTGCCCCCTTTCTCAGTATATCTTCTATAACATGCTGAAGAAGCAGGCTGAGAAGCGGGACTACAGGAAGGACTCGCCCTCAGGATCGTAAGAAGGTCTGTTAACCTGCGAAATGCGGAGCAAACAACCTTGCTGGCTGAAGTGAGGAGGACTTGAAGCACTTGCTGATGAGGCTCAAGAACTGCAGTCTTCAGTGTGAATTCCAACTCAATGTACAGAAAACCCAAATCCTCCAAACTGGACCAATGGATAATATTATGATAGATGGAGAGAAGGTTGAATGTATCAAGGAGTTCATTTTTCTTAGCTTCAGTCAATACTCCAAGCAGCAGCAATAAAGAAATCAAAGGATCTATTGCAGTGAACAAGTCTGCTGAGAAGATCTCTTTAAAGTGTTGACGTGCAAGGATGTTTCTGTAAGGACTGAGGTGCGCCTGCCCCCAGCCAGGGTATTTTCAATGACCTTCTATGCATGGGAAAGTCGGGTAATGAATAAAGCAGATCAAGGAAGAATCGATGCATTGGAATTATGGTGCTGGTGAAGAATACTGAAAGTGCCATCAACAGCCAGAACAAATCTGTCTTGGAAGAAGTACAACCAAAGTGTTATCATCAGAGATGATAACGAGACATCATCTCACCTACGTGGGCCATATTATCGAGAGCAACCAGTCTCTGGAAAAGGCTATCATACTTGATAAAGTGAAGGGTAGGTCAAGGAGAGGCAGACCCTCAAGGAGGTGGACTGGCATAGTGGCTGCAACGGGGGGCTCAACCAGCAAGGACTGTGAGGACGGTGGCAGACCGGGCAGGGCAGGGCAGTGTTCACTCTGTTGTGCACTGCCCCACTCTGCGTTGGGAGCAACTGGAGGGCACCACACAACTGCAACAGCTAAGAAGTCCACAGTTTAGCACACGTTACTAAGTTAAGCCACATGCTACTCACTGGCATGTCTGAAGAAGTAGACTTCAATATATTTAATGTCATTTTGATTCTATAGAAGGTATTTCACTTAGGAGTTTAGATTTGTAGGAATGCAAGAAAGTAGAAATGTTTCATTTTATTATCCGTTTCATACGTTCTTTTCTTTAAACTATATTTGAGTTATTTTGCCTGTTGTGGACTGTGACGTAAGTACTGTCTCTGTTCTCCACTCAGCACACCTATTGAAATAGATCATACATAATAGGTTTTCATTAAATGCTTGATTCAACTGTCAGTAAATATTTAATGTGTGTCTCTTCATATCAAGCATTGTGTTAGACTTGGGGACCAAGGTCATAGAAGGACAATCTGTGCTGTAGTGTGGCTGTATGTTTGTGGGAAAGATAAACGAGGGTATAGATGACTCTAGTGCAATATAGAAGTTTTCTCATATGATGGACTACCTCGCTGTATGTTAGGCATGGGGCTGCTAACCCCAGTGCTGGAAGTTCATACTCAGTTGTTCCTCTGCGAGGGAAAGGCTATCTGCTCCCGTGAAGATTCACAGTCTCAATCTCTGTGTAGATAAGAGGCACTCTATAGAGTTGGAATTCGTTTTTGTGGCAGGAGGTTGGGTTGGGTTCGATAGTCTGTTCTGGAGACTTTCCAGGACAAACACTGTCAACACCAAAGAGGCAATTAGGAAATTATAATTAAAGTTAACAGTTACGTTTGCTATGCAAATAGCTTGAAGACAAACCTCTAGCACACTTTGCCAGTCAGAGTGCCACTGCCAAACCCTCCCATACAGGATTACTGGAGCTGTGTCTTAAGGCCAGGAGAAACTAAATGGAGGCAAGCAGGACTCACCCTGAAGCAGAAAAGGAGTGAAAAGTATCCTTGACATGGGTCCCTGAGGCCCAACGTGGCTGGAGGACTGAGTGAAGGAGATGAAGGTGTGGGCATAGGTAACCTGCAAAAGCAGAGAGGAGTCAGAGTGGAAAGGCTCTTACCAACCAAGTAATGAGTGTGATTCTTGTCCTAGATGCAGTAGGGAGGCCCCCGAGAAGTTTTAAGCTTAATAACAATAATAATCAGGCTTGCTCTAAGGTCCATTTAGTTTCTTTTATAAAGTCACTAGATTTTTTTTAAATGTCACTTTATATTTTCTTACTCTTAAACTTTCTTTTAATAAAGCATTTTCCATATCTCATAAACCAATACTTTTAAAACTTTCATTTTAACAGCCAGAGTTCTTAAAGTGCTACCTAGTATCTCAGTTTAAGAGAGGATGAATCCTAAGCTATTCTGTTTGGATTTTGGTGGTGGTTAGGGTTTATTTTTTCTTGTAGGGTGGCAGGGTGGTGGAATGGACAAGCATAATGGCAATTGTCTTAAATTCTGGCCCCTGTGCCCCACTGAGGTTAGCAATTGTGTTTTAGAGTGACATTATTTATGCCCATATAAACATATGTGGGTCTGAATGTTGGTGGTAGTAATCTTTCACAGGTTATAGTTGGGTTTATATTTCAGATCTTTATTTATTCAACAAATAGGTATTTTAATACTGATGATATTATTATGAACAAATAGACAAAATCCCTAACCACCTCAAGCTTCCAGTACAAAGGTTGCAAATTAATCATAACCATACGACATAATTAGAAGGTGTATGATCTTTGTTGATTGGGAGGACTCTGACGAGATGCAGGTAGAGATCTAGCAGAGCAGAGCGTCCCAGGTGAGGCTTCAACATGCTGCGGTGGTAAAGTGAGCGGCCGGGGATGGACCAGAGATGGGACAGAAGCAGATTGTGGAGAGACTCCTCATGGACCTTGGATTTTTGTCTTCGGTATAATACGAAACCAATAAAAAATTTCAAATGCGGATCAAGTGATCAAATTCATTATATTTGAAAATGGTTCTTTAATTGAGATTGGCTAAGAATGCCACAATGATGCCTCGTTAGTTGGGAGGCTAAAGCTTCGATTCTCTTTTAGTCTTCCCTAGTCCTTGTCCAGTTTTTACATGCACGAAGCAATTTAAAATGTCATTGATCGGTATTACCCCAAATATATGGTTTGTGCCCTGAAGGAATTGAGCCTAATTAATAACCACTTCAAGTGGAACAGAGAGAGAGAAAAACTGTTTTTCAGTTTTGAGGAGGCTAGCCCCCACAGCATCCAGAGTAACAAAGGCTGTTTAGTGGATGCTTGGATGATCCCAGTTTCTAGGGGATATTATACAAATTCCTTAGCAGTATTAATCAAGTATCATATATAAGTAAGATTATAATTCTTAAGATACATGACAGGCCACAGAAAGCCAAAAAACACAGTAAGTACTGTAAACAGGGAGTTCATAAAAGAAAAAATATATGTTGATTATAATAAAATTTACTTTCCAACTAACCATACTCCTTACCATCTTAGACATTCACTGAGAAAGCTAGCGGGGTCAGTTCAATTCTAAGAAGGGTTCAAAAGGTAACTAATATTCCAAACTCTCATTGAACCCTAAAAACCATTAAACCTGACAATAATAAGAATATACCAAAGCTGACGGACTCAAATAAAAATGCAGTCTTCCTCACAAGTCCTGCCCCCAACTCACATTGGCCAGTCATAGTTGAGTTTTTTAGAGGACACCTGTGCTTTTTAGCATTTAAAAGATTTCTTATAGCAGATTTAATCAGTACAATCGTCTTTTGATTTCTTGGCTGCTGCTTTTAGAAACGTTATTATGGATTGAAGTAAAATGAAATCCTTGCAATGTTGGTCTTTTCTTCATTTATTGTGATGCTGTCTGTTACCCAGTTGTGAGAATTTTTGTTTTATGTTGAGGTGTAATCCATTCTGAAGGCTGTAGTCTTTGATCTTCATCAGTAAATGCTTCAAATCCTCTAGGCAGCCTTCAATAAAGTTGTGCTATCAACATATCATGGGTTGTTTAATCAGTCTTCCTCTAATCCTAACACCTCATTCTTTTTCTATTGTCCAAGTTCTTGGATTTTTTTGTTTAACATACATATTAAATAAGTATGATAAAAGGGTACTACCATGATGCCATCTCCTTTTTCTAGTCAAGTAACTGCCTGTTTAGTATCAGGAAGTATTCTGGAATTCCCATTCTTGTCAATGTTATCTGTAATTTCTTAAGATGTACACAATCAAATGCCTTTATGTAGTCAATAAAACAGGTTAACATCTTTGTGGTACTTTTTGCTTTCATATAAGATCCATCTGATGTCAGCAAATGATCTCTCTATTTCTGGGTCCCACCCAAATCCAGCTTGAATTCCTACCATTCTCTGTCAGTGTACTGCTACAACTGTTTTTGAAATCTCTACAGGAAAATATTATTTGCATGTTGTTGGATAATTTCTGCATTCTGTTGTCCTCTAAATACATCTGCAAAAATCCTTCCCACCTAAAAACCTGTGCCATAGAGTCGATTCCGTCTCATCTTCTCTGAGTAGACCTGCCCCCTGGATTTCTACATCTTTGTAGAAGTTGGTAGGCGTGAATCACTGCCCTTTTGGTAACTGCTGAGCATTTAACCAGTACAGCATCTTACAAGCCCCCTTCATCTTTGTTATATATAAGTTAACATAATCAAAGAAGTAATATCCCATCCATACTCGAAGGGATGAGACTGAACAATGGCGTGGATCATGGAGAGATAGTCATCTTAAAATTCCACTTGCCTTGCCTATTTGTGAAATATCTTCCATCTCTGGCTGCCAGTGTAGATCTTCTCTTGTTAATTTCTTCATGCCTTTGATGTGTTCTTCTTTCCATAAACGTTGAGGTTCCCCGGCACTTCCCATCAACTGTTCAACCTGTTTCTTGGCTTCGTACCCACTGTTTTCCCCTGGCTAAGGACCAACTCCTTTGTTCTAATAATAAAACTAAGGGCAGTTCTTTTTCCTCTAATCACTTACTGAAGAACTCAAATTCAGATAATGAGTAAAACAAAAGCAGCTTATAATGCTACTTCCTGCTATCATGGGACTCACTGGGGAGAAAGGGAGGATCCTAGTTTAGACCAGCATAATGGGTTGCAGCTCCAGCCCACTTAGATTAGGATATCTTATGCACGGATGGTGGGGAATTGCTAAGTAAGGATGATTGTGGAAGTCCTCCCTTGATTAAGGGACAGGCAGTTTTCTGAGCTCTAGCTGTTGCAGTAGCAGTCGTCTTGTGAAGTACCTTAGAAGAATCCACTTAAAAAAATCATTTTACTGGGGGCAGATACAACTCTTATCACAATCCACACATACATCCATTGAGAATACACATTTTGTCATGGCTTCTAATGAAAGGGACAGACTTACCTAGACTTGGATAACCCTGTGGTATTAACTCATCAATAGTTTCAAATTGTATTGCTGAAAACAAATATATTGTTAAAATTCAAATGTAGCATTTGTGCTTTAACTTTCTGCCCTAAATCAAAGTTGAATCTACATCTGCTGCATATAACTTGGAGTCATCATTTTCAACTTTGCATAGCTTGATGAGTTTGTATAGAGGAAGCATTTCCTTTTTCTCTTTCTAAGATGCCCTTCATCTCTTCTCTGTGCTTGGTTCACGCCTTAAATCCCAGCATGGGGAGTTTACACATTATCTCCCTTGTTGACATCTTTCAGTGGTAGAACCTTGTCCCCAGTATTCATCCTCGAGAAAAGGCTAATTCTTTTATTGCTATTTTATTTCTACATTGATGGAGGTCTTTTCATCAGTTTTATCTTTCATGATGCACTATACTCTTATTTATTTACATTTCTGTGTCCTACCAGTGAGATGCTAAGTGATAAAAATTGAGTCTTTAATTTTCTTAACTATAGTGCCTAGTTTATGACAACTATTCAATTGATGTTGTGAATAAATATATTAAGTCATCATTAAGCCAAAACCACCGAACCCCTTGCTGTTGACCCTGACCCACATTCATCCTGTAGCACAGAGTAGAACAGGCACACAGAGTTTGAAGGCTGCCATCTTTACTGAAGCAAACATACTTTTCTCCCTCAGAACCACTGTGGGGTTCACATCACCTACTTATCACAGTGGCCAAGCATTTAGCCAGTGTGCTACCAGGCATTACCTCACGGCAAATCACAGTGACTTCAAATGGCCAGATCTGATTCTCTAACAGACGTTGACCCTGTGGAGACCTGTAGTGACTTTGCCCGAGGTATATATATGTGTTCGGATTACTGCCACCTCTCCTCTGACTAGTTTGGTTACTCTGGCCTAGTGTTCTCTGTTCCTCTTTCACCCCATTGACCAGATTATTTTTAAGTCATAAGATGTGTCTTCCAAAAGGTGTTATGGGACCAGGGCAAACCATGCTTTTTTTGTTTTGAAGTCACTCCAGAAGACACAGAGCCAAGGAAGATGCCTGGCACTGGATACAGCTCATAAGCAAAGCTACTGGGAAGTTAAATCAGAGAACGTATCTTAAGATCATTGTATGCTTCTACTGTTGAAAAACAGAATTAAAGATAGCTTAAGAAGCCTTACTCACAATATGGCCTTTGGAGTACATTGCTTCCATAATAGAAACATACTTAAAAAATCATTTTATTGGGGGTGCTTACAGCTCTTATCACGATCCATCCATCCACCCATCCATGTGTCAAGCTCATTTGGACAGATGTTGCCATCATCATTTACAAAACATTTCTTTCTACTTGAGCCCCTGGTATCAGCGCATCCCCTCTACCCCTTCTTCCCTCATGAACCCTGGATGATTTTTAAATTATTAGAAATGTTCTTTTCATTAAGCAAGAGTTAAATCAATAAAATATTAGTGACTGCAGCATTGGAGTATAGAAATTAGTTTTATACAGATTATATTTTCAGAAATATTTATGTAGCTTTTCTGGAGCATGAGCAGAAATTAGTTTTGTGGTTTTCTCTATGAGCTCCTGTTAACTGTTGCTACCTTCTCAGAAGATATTTGATGGACCACAATTAACTAAAAGTTTTGTTTTAAAAACAATCCTGAATGGACAGAAAACAGTCCCAGAAGATGACTAGCTCATAAAGCTTATTTAAGCAATATATTTTGAAGTAAACAGTCTTTAAACAAATTGAAGGAAATAATATGATTTAATAAAAATGGGGACACTTTTAGGAGGTTTGGAAACATGCTTATATACTGTATACTACCTGTGTAAGATATCGTGTCAATGCATGAAGACAGGTGTTTTAGGAACTGAATAGTTAGTCCTCCCTTCTAATTTCTCTCTTTCTGACAGGAAATGTTACATCTCTTGAGTTATCTGGAAGCAGGTACACTTTCAGGGAAAATAAGGAAAGTTGTCCATTTGGCAAGCAGGTTCACCCAGAAACTTTCAAGACTTTTAGCTTTAAAACTTCATAGGAACTCTTAAAAACTCTCAGTTGCTCTTAAGGCTACTATGATTGATAGTTTTTAAAAGTTTTCCAAAGGGTAAGTTTAGAAGTATCTTAATCCCTTTTCAGCAGGTAAACATATCATGCACTATAATGGTAGAAATCCATTATGGAATAATAAGTTTAGATTTTTCTTAGAGATGCTGTCATGACCTGTTGTTATCATATATATATTTCTCATACAAATCCAAATGGTTTTTGTTTTTCATTTCTTTTGCTTGGTTCATTTCAGCCTATTTTAGATGATATCAAAACAGTTATTTACATCTTTCTTGTCTACTGTACTTTACAGTTTCTTGAAAAGTCTTTTGTCATTTCATTGAAGCATTTTTATGTTTTCTTCATGAAACAAGGATTTACCTGAATCCATATTTACATTAAGAAATATGTTTGGGATGTCAGCTATATGGAGTTATTAATAACTGACATCATCATCAATGAGGAGCCGATATATTTTTCTGATTGACTAGGTTCTTCACTGTGACTTTGCATAGTTTTTATTTTAGCTAAATCAACAAATTGATTACTTTGCTTACTTATATGTTACTACACTCTGAATAATGCCTTCTGGTCTCGATCATGTGAGTGCATGCTGTTTGTAAGCCTCGGTGTTAAAATGGTGCTGTAATTTACCTCGTCCTTTGAATCCACAGAGTGCATACTTGACATAGCTAATAAAAGGTTTTGTTGTTTGTTTTCTATCGAACATTAGAGCAATACTCTGTTCTGTTGTGTTTTAGGATTTGAATTGCTTATGTACAAGAATATTTACTACCGTCTTTTGTTTCATTTCAGATTGACCTTATTTAAAAATGTATGAGGCTATTTATAATCGACTCTGTGGCAGTGATGAAAGAGGTGTGAATAATAGGTTATTGGAAGTTGACAGCTTCTGGTTTGCTAAACCAGCGTTAGAACATTTGTGCTGTTCAGCTGTACCTCCATTTCCTAAGGTGGGAGTTTTTATTTTGACATGTGGATTGTTGCTCGAGGCATGTCCCAGAGGCTTTTCCCTGTAACATAGTTTACCAAAGCTTAGTATTTTATTGATGCGTTTCATGTTTTAAACCATTAGCCTAACAACTCAACAGTTATCGTAGATAGCGCATTGGTCTTTAAGCACAGCACTGGTCTTTGTCTGAAGCTCCCCTAAAAGATAAATGTAAGCAAGGTAGTTTTTTTTTTTTTTTTTGCTTTTTTAAAAAACAGGAATAGAACTTCATTTTCTTGACAGAATTTTGGAAACATTTCATAGCTTGCTACTTTGGGAAGACTATCAATACTAAAGTTTTGAATAACCTTTTGTATACACACACATCCATATATACATATACACATGTATACACACGTTTTATGCTAGTAAATATTAGTTTTTGAATACAAACACCATAAAAGCATGTCTTTGAATTAGTAAAATTTGGATTAGATGATATTTTTATTTAAGAATAAAAGAAAGTCTCAGGAAATACTCATAGGAAACCTGGTGGAGTAATGGACTGCTAACCAAAAGCTCAGCAGTTGAAATCTACCTTGTACGCATTCCGTGGGCAAAAAGAGGCGGCGCTCTGCTCCTCTAAGGAATTATGGCTCCGGAACCGACAAGGGCGCTTCTCCTCTGTCATGGATGGTCTCTTTGAGTCAGAATCCAACTTAATGGTGATGAGTTTTGAATTATTTTAAAGGAAACATTCAGCAATTTTGGGTAACTTTGTAATTTAACTGACAAGTTTTTACTTTTTTGTTATTATCGATTCAAAGCAATATATCGGTTTATAGCACTCTTCACCAAGGCTAACATTTTGAGGACTATGGCACACCTAGTCCAAGCCAGGGTATTTTGTAATTACTTCATATGCATGTGGAGGTTTGTGCCTTGAATGAAAAAGACCACACCACAGAAGAATCGATGCACTTGAATTTTGGCGTTAGGGAAGAACTGACATTACTCTGGGAATCTGTTAGGGGATACTGAAACCACTATGGATCCCCAGAAGGAGAAATCTGCCTTTGAAGACATTCAGCTACAATGCTCCTTGGGGCAGCAAGGATGGTGAGACTTGGTCTCATGTGCTTTGGACAAGCTATCCGGAACGACCAGCTGCTGGAGAAGAACATCTTGCCTGTTAACATAGAGGGTCTCTGAAATAGAGGAATACCCCCAATTGACACCATGGCTGCCCCAGTGGGTGCGAACCGAGTCCGTGTGAGGTGGGCGCTGGCCTGGGCAGTGCCGTGCTCTGCTGCACAGAGGACTGCAGTGAGTCATTCCTGATCACTGATTTGATGACCCCTAACAGCACTGCTAAGTACTCTCAAAATGTGCTAAATGCATTCTAATATTACCACCCAGTTCTCTCTGGCCACCAGGAAGTTGTGTTTCCAAAAAGAGTTGGTAAAAATGGAGAAGTAAAAAAGTCCAGTCTTCTAGAAAGCAAACATGAGAGAAAGTTTTAAAATTCAATTACCATATATATACTTGACAATAAATTCGAGATACTCCTTATGTAGGAAAGACGTTTCAAAATAGATCACATCTCTTGGCATGACCAGCCCGCTTTCTCGTTACTTGTTACATAAGCCGTTTTCCTCGGTTGTGCTCTGTATGTAGGACCCCAAACTCCACTGTCCTTTCCACCTCAGAGTGGCCTCTGTAGAGCCTCAGACCATACATTCTTTACCGGGACAGATCACCTCATTTCCCTACTGTGGAATGGCGGGTGCTATTTGAACCTCTGACTCTTTGACTAGCAGACCAATGCCTCACCCACAATAGAACCAGGGTGTCCACAAACGTAAATCATATTAATTGTACCCATCTGAAAAGTTTGAAACTGTTTCTCACTGGAATTTCCATCTGTTTCACTTTTGCAAGTCTGAAAAGTCAGATTAGCCTTAACAGATATTTTTGTGGTACTTCAGTGAATGTTTTTCTAGAGCTGGTCTTCTGTGGCCTTTTATGCATACTATTGAGATGTTACAGTATTAATGTTTACCTAACCCTGAACTAAACCAACCTAGTATCATCAAGTCCATTCTAGCTCACGCAACCCGATGTAAGAGTTTCCAGGCAGGACATCTTTACAGAAGTAGACGGCCTCATCTTTTTCCTACAAGTACCTGCCGAGTTTGAACCACCAACCTTGGGCTTAGCCATCTACTGCTTCTCCTACAGCCCCACTAGGGCTCCTTCAACGTTTATCAGAGGATAAAATGATTGTTTTAAGACATACATAAAAACATATGAGGGGTACCCCTCAATAAAACTGATTTTGCCACCAGGACAGCATACCTGCTCACGCAGCCACCTCAGCGTGCCAGGTTGGGGGAAAAAACATGCTTCTCTTGCCCAACGTGCTTTACTCACCTGACCTCACTCTGTGTGACTTCTTTTTGTTCCCCTGAATGAAGAGGGATATGAAAGGACAGTGGTTTGATGATGTAGAAGAGGTGAAGAAAAAAAATGAGGGAGGTGTTGTCACTCATCTAAACATGATCTGGAAGCATCCAAAATGTTTCCAAGAATGGAGTTGTACATTTGACAAATGTATTAAGTGAAAGGGAGAGTACTTTAAAGGTGATAAGGTTGTTTTGTAAAGAAAAAAATTTTAATCATTTTATTGGGGGCTCATACAACTCTTATCACAAACCATACATCAATTGAATCGGGCATATTAGTACATATGTTGCCCTCATTCATTTCTAAACATTTACTTTTTACTGAGCCCTTGGTATCAGCTGTTTAAAAAATTTCTCCCCCTCCCCATAACCTCTAGTAGATTGTACTTTGTTGTTATCTTCATAGAAAACATTTTTTAAATATATAGCTTTGAAAAGAAATCAGGGTGGGGGGGAGTAGCTACCCCCTTGTAAATTTATACATAGTAAGAGCTTCCGACTGGTTCATTTGTGATTATATAAGAATCTATGGTATAGCAAGATCTCCAGGTGATTCTTACAGATGTAAAAGCATTAGCTGGGATTCTTTGTTAAAAGGCAAGTATGACTGCTAACATTCAGTATATCTGGGTTGGAAATGAAAGTTCTCAACAAGAAGCTGAACCAGAGTGAAGTTTGATGTAATCATCCCATAGGTTTTATGAAATTTAATTATAATAATGTATTCAAAGCACCTAACAAGTGTTTTGTAACTAGTGACCCTCTTTATTCCCAGAATACCAGTTCTTTGAAAAGAACTCCAGAGACCTGTTTTTAATCCTTTACTTTCCTAATTGCTCTGTGTGAATTTAAGTAGTTTTTTAACCTCACTAAGTTCTGTGCCTTTTCTATCAAATGAGTGATAATGTCAATTCTACCAGCCTCAGAGAACTCTTTTTAGGATAGTTCGTTCAAGTGCTTTGTGATTTGTTAATAGCAATAGAGTTGTACTATTTGGTGATCTTGTGCTGGCATTTGTTGCCAAGTTGAAGACTCGAGTGGAATACAAAACACACGACCTAGAGAAAAAATGCCTTCCCCTATTGTCAGAGTGACAGCTATTCTTAGTTATAGGGAACTTCATGGAAAACAAGATAGTTGAGGGAACTCCCTAGAGATATTTATTGACTTCCAGTTCGTGTTGATCTTTGGTGACAGTTTTATGGGCAGTCTATAACTTCACACCGGAGTCATCAGCTCCCTCGCAGTCTGAGCAATAGCGAGTTTAATGGAGAACCCTAGCGGCACAGTGGTCACACACCGAGCTCCAGCAAGGTCAGCACTCTGGACCATCAGCTGCTCCATGCGTGCAAGATGAGTCCTTTTCCTCACTTAGACAATTAAGTCGGGGAAGCCACAGGGGCAGGGTCTACCCTTACCTGTAGGGTCACGATGAGTCAAAATCAACTTGATGGTAGTGCGTTTGGTTTTTCAGTTTTACAGGAGGGCTACCTCCTTGTGCTGTTTAGGGTTCCCAGTTGAGGACTTCCTATGATCTAACTTTCTAGTGCATAAGTTCATACTGCCCATATCCTGTTTGTGAGTAATTGGATGGATGCCTGGAGATTCTAGTGCCAGATCATTTAGCACCTTTTACAGTTGAAATCACCAGTTTGTTCTACTTTACTCTTAACACACACCCTTTGTAAGTGGGTCTCTGCTCAAAGAAGAACCCTTATTATCTTTGTTACCAATTGCTGCTATAACAAAAATGCCACTAATAGATGGGTTGAAAGAACAGAAATTTACTTTCTCACAATTTTATAGAGACTAGTGGTTTGAATTTAAGGCGTAGGCTCTAGAAGAAGGCCCTTCTTTGTAGTTTTTCTAGTAACTACTGGCAGTCCTTAGCATTCCTGGGTTTATAGATGCATCTGTCTTCTTAGTCACAGGAACCGTAAAATCTGATAGCATTTTGTCCACTGCAAGTGTAGTATAAAACTTTTGCCTTTAGCTGTAGATTAATGTTACATGGAAAATAAATTACTACACATTTAAATACATGTATACAATTTATATGGAAAAGAGAAGTCATTTTAAAAGAATAACTAGCTCCAATTGAAGTCACAAGTCTTTGGGGCAGTGTTTAGGATGAGCTTATATAATAAAACAAAGTTTAAGCAAAGGCTTTATTGGATGATATAAAGTTTGCCACTTACAAAAATTTTGTTTAAAGAGCAACTGTTACAATTTGATTTTATTGAAGAAATACACTTTTCTGTGGCTTCAGAATGAACTTTGTAATACCCAAATCAGGTCTGCTTATTGCAAATCATCAAGTATGATAGTTTCACAGATAATTTTCTCTTCTCGCCTCCAGAACCAGGTTTCAGAAGAAAAGTTTTGTAGAAAAGACTCTGTAGGGGTGTAGGGAGCAGCCGGATGGTGCTCATCTCTAAATTGATGCAGGGCTTGGGGATATTTCCAAACGGCCAAATCCGCACCGAGTTCCGGGTACACATGTGGGCCGTGGACCGTACCCGGCCATCCTCCCACATGGCGCTCCTCTCATTCTCCTTCCCAAGAAAGCACTTTGCCTGCTTGAGGCCATTGCCGAAAATTGAACCAAAAAGAAGAAATATTTATCACATTAAGTGGGGGTAAAACATTGCTTCAAAATATCTGGGACTGTAATTGAATATATCAAAATGTGAAGCTGCTCTTTCTCAGCATACCCTCCATCCAGGTCAGTGGTTTTCAACCTTCCTAATGCCACGATCCTTTAATACTGTTCCTCGTGTTGTGGTGATCCCCATCCATAAAATTATTTTCATTGCTACTTCATTACTGTCATTTTGCTACTGTTATGAATCGGAGGACCCCGTGAAAGGGTCATCTGACCTCCAAAGGGGTCACAACCCACAAGTTGAGAACCACTGATCTAGGTCTGTGCACTTCTGAAGGCCATGTTTTCATCTCTCGGACCCTTCCCCCAAGAATATGGACTCTTCAGCTTACACCACAACAAGAAAGGAGATGGGCATCCTTGAAGGACTCAGACTGTGTTCTTTTTAAATTTCCATTGAGTTAGGGGAGCAAACAGATGTCTGAAAGGGTAAAATCAGGGCTATAAGGTAGATAAAGTTCCAATTTCATTCTCACTGGACAGCCCTTGCTACCCTCCATGAATGAGCCGGTGCTTAGTCCTGCTGGGAACATTTCTTTGGTCCAACTTTTCTGCCCTTTTTCTCAACAATAACCGATCTCAACTTTTAAAAAAACTTCTTCAGACTGTGTCTCCCTGTGACCATCCTGTGTCCTTTGAGGAAAATCTATCAAAGATTACTCATTGGGAATCCCGAACAAGTCACTGTAACCTTCTGAGAGGACCCTCTGCCTGTCAGATGCCACTGTTTGGAATGGACCTTGCTCTCTGGGTCATCCTGGCAAGTCCGAGACTTGTCCCTGGCTACAGTTTGTTCGAAGATCACCCACATTCGCTTTGAAGACCATACTTTAAAAAACACTGGAAAGACCAGTAATTTGAGGTAGTTTTTCTTCACACATTTTTGGCACCTGCTCTTTTTTTGTTCAAGACACCGTAGCCCAACCATTGTATTAGTGAGAGAGCCCGTCTGTGGCCATCTGCTCATCTCAGAAACTTGTTGAAACACACTTTATTTGCAATAAACCTGTTCATGTATAAATTGGAAGCTTAGTGACAATACTTTTTAACTGAACAAATCTCTAGATACTGTATTTAGAGTAATAGAGGGCAGAGAGCATGAGTTTTAACTTTAGGAATCATTTCCAGCCTCAGAAATCCACAGAGGCAGTTCTGCTCTGTCTTACAGGGCCACTGCGATTCAAGATTAACTCAAAAGCAGAGAGCTTGGCTTTTTAGTATTATTAACAAGAGGTTGTAAAAATCTGCATTGATATATGAAGTGAAACACCAAAATCGTTCAATTGACTGGTGACAAAGGAGTTTATTATAATGCATAACAGAAAAAGTAGAAGTCAAGTATATATAAACGTGGAAAGGAAGGCATTGAAATATGGACATTGAACAACCTTCTTATTGAGCTCCAGTTTATCAACAACTCAAATTAAACCCCATCCACAGTGGCGGAGATGATCCCACTCAGGCAAACTAGGCAGAGTAGACGGGTGCTCTAGAGTTTCAACAGCCAGGAAGTCTTTGCAGCAGCGCCCTGCCACATCTCTCTCCAGTGCAGCCATGGGTGGATTCATTCTGCCAGCTTTGGGTTTAGCCAGGACTCCTACTGGTTTATAGAAGATGGCAGTAAGTGTTTGTTAGGAAATAGCCATGTTAATTCTACATTATACTAATTTCTACCCTTAAAAGGCTTGTACCAATAAGATTCTATAACCATGCCTGAAATGTAGTTTAGACTTTCCAAAGGAGTTTTCTGAGGGGGTAGAGATATTTTTTACTTGTTTTCTCCAATAGTCACGAATTCATGTAAAGTGTGATGAATCTGCAGAACGGAATTTTCTACTGTAGTTATAACTTTAATATTAATGTGAATAGATACATGTGTTGCCTCAATTAGTAGTCTCCATTTTATCTCCGGGCACTAAAATCCATTGCAATGGTGACACAGAACTCATGGACAATATTTCTGATTAAAGGGTCTGTTAAGGAAGTTGACAGGTTGTAATTTAGCAAGTGAAAAATGCCTCGTATTCAGGTGTTTATCAGGTCATGTTACAGTGTTCTTGCAGGTCTACTAGTAAATGCCCAAAGGGGCAGACCACTCCACTGTAAACCTCAACCCAGCTTGTTCAATCCAGCTCAAGCTCCATGAGTCGGCAAACCCACCTCCTTGAATTAAGTGCCGAGGAACACCCCACTCCAGTAAGCCTGAGTCCAAAGATACTCAGCTCCACTTCAGTGGGTTAACAAGCCCAGCTTTCCTAATGAAGTGCCCAGGGCATCCCCCCTCTACACCAGCCTCCTGCACAAAAGCACCCGGTGGTGGGTTGTGAAGTCCACCACGCTCTTGCATGCTCTGTAGCTGTCTTCTGGATGCAGGAGGGTCACTGCACAGGGACCTCACGTCCTGAGGGTGCACTGCAATCCTCGCCCTTGCTGGTAATAAGATTCCCTCTTCCTGCTTTCATTTATAGCAGGATGGCATTCCAGGGAGTCCATTCACACAGTATCTTACCCCCTTCTTACGAGACCCTTGCAGGGCAAGATCTGTTTGCTGGGAGTTAGAGATTTGGCCATAAGAGTTACATGAAATAATTCACTAGGCCTGCAATACACATGACTAATGACTAACTTATTAAACAGCATAGGTATAAACCCCAACAATTCTCAAGCTTTTAAAAAAATTTTAGGATCTCTTTTGGAAACTATTGAGGTGCTCAAAGGGATTTAGATTGTGTGGGTTATATCTGCCAACATTCAATGTTAAAACAAAAAATTATCTGCATTCATTTATTTTAATAATATTACTACAAGTAATATTTTTATGAAAAGTAAATATTCCAGAAAGGTTTAGTAACATTTTTTACAAACCTCTAATGTTTCACTCAACAGAAGACAGCTGGACTCTTAGATCTACTTTTACATTCAGTCTATTGAAATATGTTCATCTGGTTGAAATATACCAAAATACAGTCTTTTACAGATAAATAATTGGATCTAGCCTTTTCAGAGAGTGTTAGATATTCTTTGAAAACTCACACCAGTGAATTTTTTGCAGTCTTCTACATGAAAATTCATTGGTCTTACACTTTTAGGGACCCTTTTATCCATGAATTGATTTGTAAAAATATATACTAGTTATATGGAAAATACTGGTGTATGAGTTATACAGATCTTTAAATTATTAATATCATCACTGATGTCTCAGAAAAAATCTTTTGGATTAGGAAACCTTGTCAAACTCAGAGAAGCCATTACCAATTTTTCAAATTTAAATTTCCATTTGGAAGCTCAAATTTTATCCCTGGCAATA
Organism: Nesogale talazaci; assembly: GCA_004026705.1. Taxonomy (NCBI): domain Eukaryota; kingdom Metazoa; phylum Chordata; class Mammalia; order Afrosoricida; family Tenrecidae; genus Nesogale; species Nesogale talazaci. Next base: position 13,183 of record PVJH01004901.1, on the reverse strand, counting down.
TATTTGAAGTGACACGCTTACTTTTGCTGTTGAGAAAATACTGTCACATACCCAAATGTCAACCATAGTCTGTCAATTTTGTTTTCAAGTAAAATGAGTAGTATGAAAAACTCAACTAGTTCATCTGGTAACGCAAACAACCACGTGAACATTGTTTTCATAAGACGACGATTGTAGTTTGATATTCCACTGGCATGTCCTATGTGTACACCCTATTTTGTTGATATATTTTAAAGGATATATTTAAATAGCGTAGGGCTGAGCCCCGGTGGTGTAAGTGGTTGAGTGCACGACTGTGGCCCACGGGCTTGGCGGTTCAAATCCAGCGGCGGCTCTCAGGAGCGGCACTGGGTGGGGCTCCCACGACCACCAGAATGCAGTGAGGCCCCCCCCCCCACACACACACAAAAATAGCATACACTAAAAAGTCAAGATTTAATAAAATGGCCTTCACAAAGGTCCTCCTTGAGTGAAACTGCCTTTTTCACAGGATAATTGCAAATAAATGGCCATGAAGAATAATGCCACTTCCTTGGCTCATATGGAGGCACCAGCAGTTGAGTTGTTTCCTGTGTTTGCATCCTCAGGACACATTGAAGCAGATGAGTCTTTAATATCCTAAAGAGTTGTATAATTCTGTTTGTTTAGATTTTGCTTTTTGATCAATGCACAAATTCAACAAGTTTTATATTTATACTTCATGTGATTTTTATTGTTGAGAAACGGGGAGTAAACGTATGTTGAGATGATGATAATAAAGCATCTCTTGTCCCCCGCTCTTTCTAAAACCCTTGCTGGGTGCTTGGTACACATTTATGTGACTGAAAATGCTTTAACCTTCATGAAATCCTCAGAAGGTCCATTTTACTGAAAGTCCACTGGATTCTGTTCTGTTGTTGCCCTCACTACTTACCTGAATTGAGTGGGTCCCTGTGCAGTCAGCTGGTTAGAGGCGGTATCCAAAGGGGTACCTTCCAATAGGAGATGTCCCAAGCTTGTTTTCTGAGAGGTCTCTGGGGAGACTCGAACCCCCCCAACCCTTCAGCTAGCAGTCAGCTTCACCATTGGCACCACTCAGGAAGATTCTTTTTTGTTCTTGGCTCACCATTTTCTGTGTAACTAGACAAATTATTTAGTCTCTTTGGGATTCAGTTTTCTCAAGGGTAAAATACATGATTGAGTCTTGTCTTCAGATCCCCTTGAGTTCTAAAATTCACTAGTGAACATTTCAAAGCAGAGTCGTTTTTTACTGGTGCATTACCAGAACACCCCACATTTTATTAGAAAGTCATAAAAACAATTGCCAAATCATTAACATAAACTTTTAGAAACATTTTTATGTTCCATTCTTTTTCAACTTCATTGACTTAAATACATCACGGTACTTTGATCTTTTATGACATATTATCAGAATACTTCACACCTGACCAAAGACCTAATAACAGACTTGTGAATAGAGTGGTGAGATGTGCAATATTGGAGAAGAGTGTAAAAAATGAAAGTAGAGAAAAAAGTAGAGCAGGGATCAGGAAAGTTTGGAAGAGCATCCTTAGGACATTGGATGGTTTATTTTAGAAGTGTGATTCCAGAACTTTCTTCCTCATCTGTCGGAGTTCAGAACTTTGCTGAGACCTGGTTAGCATCACAGTAGCACACCAGCCTCCACTGACAGGCAGATTATCGTGCCTGGATGCATGGTGTGTTGGCCAGAAATGAAACCTGAGAATTCTACCACTGAACCACTAACACCTCATGGGTACAGGGTGGAGACCCTTACTTGTCATGCACAGTAGTTTGGGACTTCTAGCGTATGCAAAGGAAAATTTTAAATCAGGGAAGTCAAACAGTCTCTGAATGGAGGTTTGATGGTAGTTTTGTATGTCCTCACATCTCATTCTGAAGTAAAAAAGAAAAGTACCATATATACTCGTGGATAAGCCTCTTTTTCAGGACATTTTTAATGCAGTTTTTGTGTTAAAATTAGTTGCTTCAGCTGATATTCGGGTTGGCTTATACTCAAGTATATGTGGTATCCCTTAAATTTTAGTGTCTTAGATTGTGGGAAGATTTATTTAGTACTTATCAATAAAGTGTTTTATAACTTGTTGTGAATCTCAACTTTTCCCTGTTTCATTTATTTGAGTTTCACTTATTGCTATTAGAGAAGCAGCATGATAGTAGCCTGGTTCTGAGGCTCGCCTGCAGAGTCACATGATGCTCTTCAAATCCAGACTCCAGTACTTACCATCTGCTCTGTCTCTCAGAGCCTCAGCTTCCTCATTTAGAAAAGGAAATTGTGATTTTTGCAACAACAACAACAACTAGAAACTATAAGAATGTGTGCGGTTATACATATAGGTATATAGATGTATATCAGTATGAATGTGTGGGTTCATAATTGTACACAGACAGGAATATCTATAGGCACATGTACATATAGATGAGTATGTATGTCCATAGACCCTTGTGTTTGTTTGTGTGTGTATATGTATATATATAAAATAAATTACAGGTATGGATACTTTATAGACATAACCAAACACCTCATGATATTGAGGTGGGAATCAAAGACTGGTAAGAAGGGTGACTAGGAGGGAGGGAGAGATGGACTCAGAGAAGAAAATTGTCCCTAGAACCTGAGCCATGGCCTCATCTACCCTGACACCAGAAGAACTCACTAAGGTCCAGCTACCTCTACTAACCATTTAGCTGAGGATCACTGAAATGAATCTATATAGAAAGGGAGAGAAATTCTTTAGAAATCCTAACTTAATGGGTCAGTTACGACTAGACTTCCTGAGAAGTTTGCCTTGATATACATTTTAAACTTTAAGCCTAAATTATCCCTTGAGGTTACCTCTTAGCTAAATAACAGATTGACTTATAAAATAATGAATATCATCCATGAATAATGAGCTTCTTTAAGAAAAATCAATCAAATGAGACCAAATGATTGAAATTATTCTAAAGTGAAGATGAAAAGGGAAGGATGCAGGATGCAGGTAGTAAAAGAGTACTATAACTTTTACAACCAGACCTATTTCTATAGAGAGTATTAATATTTCTATGTGCATATTTCTAAGAATATTCACCTCCATCACTAAGTCAGTAGACTCACTGATATAAAATTAATAAGAAAGTTTAATGTCTAGTTCATATGTTTTACTAATTTATTGGATATTGTTTATTTGCTGGAATAGATTCTTTCCAAAAGCAATTAAAATCCCACTGTCTCTCACATAAAACAAAATACTAGTAATTCTCTGGTACTATAATTCAAATTTATTTAACTTATAAACAACATTTCAAGTAAAGAATAAGTATATGTAGCTGTCATTTCTGGAATATATTAATCAAGACAAAAGACAAATTAGGAACAATAAGTTAAAAATTCATATATTGTTATCTATATAATTATATCATTTACTTAATAACATTATTTATTCATATAATATATATTACTCTTAGTTTAGCACTTAATTATAGATTACCACATTTTATTCTATAATATTTAATGTATATCAATCATTATCCACAAAGCTTGCCAATATCTCAGGAGCAGACTGTGGTATTATATGTCTTCAGTTTTCTACTTTTTCGAACTCTTAGGTCAGAGGGACTAAATTATTCCCTCTAATTTGAAAACTCATACGCTTGGAATATAGTGTAAAGTCTAGAACTCACAAGCTTGTAACATATGGTAAAGTCCACAAGATCTCACTAAAGCTAAATTCTAGTTACCTATAAATCCCATGTGAATTGTTTATCTTTGATGCTTTATTAGTTAATAAATTCTAATTCAGATTTTATTAGTATGATCCTTGTCCTTTCTATGCCTGGCCAATAGAGAAGTTAAAAAAAAAAACCCACCAACATACCAACCCACTGCTATTTAGTCTCATTCCACCCCAGAGGTTCCCAAGGTTATCATTTTTATGGAAGCAAATCTTTTTCCAACAGAGAAGTTGGTGGTTTTGAATTGACAACCTTTTAGCTAACAGCCTCTTGACCATCTAACCTCTGTGCTACCTGGGCCCCCATAGAGGAAGAAGACACCAAAACCTGTGGTCAATGGAGTCACTGCCGACTCACAGCGACATTATGGGCCAGAGCATAACTGCCCCCAACATTTCTAAAGCTGTAAATCTCTAAGAAAGGCAAGTGTCACATCTCTCTCCTGTGCAGCAGCTGGGGAGAGCTCAGTGCTGGTATTTTGGTGACAGCCAGATGCTTACCCAGCCAAAGGCACTACTTGGGACTTAGAGAGACATTTCCACAAGGCAAGAATCAGGAATTGGTATCTTTAAAGGTGTTCGCTTGTAGCCCTCAGAAAAGCCCAGAATGAGATCCCCTAGTGTGGGGCCTTTAAGCCTAGCGTGGGCTGTTGTATAGCCACTTCCCTAGAAACAAGGGAGGGTAGATCCCCAGACTGCACCCTGGCATTTATGATGTCTCACTTCTGCTCGGACTGCTGCTCTGCACACTGGTGTTTAGCATATGCCCATCCGTGATCAGTCCCTTACGCTATGTTACAAGCTTAAAGGAATCAGAGGAGGGTAAAAGGAATGAGCTAGAATAGAATTCTTGTTCGTTTTCTTCGTTTCATTTTTCAGTCACTTCTGCTACTGGTCTCAAAACTAACTTGGAAAAAGCAAAGTGCAGTTAAATCCTTTATTGCCTAGAGATTTTTAAATTGAGAAACACCTAGAATCCTATCAGTTTATCTCCAGTGTAAGCAATTTTAACTATTTCTTGATTGCGTGTCTAGAGTATGTGTTGTTGGGACCTGTAAGTCGGGGTCTGAGCTGCCTTTGACAAGGGGAAGCATATGTTCTCTGCATGGCATTCCTCGTGGGCATCTGCACAGTAACAGCTGCTGACAGAGTCAACACAGCTTCTCGGAGTGCAGGCGGGGCAGAATGGCCTTTGTGGCTCTTCACTTCTCTCTCCCTGCAACTCCTGTTCCCCTCTAGTCCACATAGCCCTGTGTTTACTGAAGCTAGGAAAAGACAAGGTGACTGCTGATTCTTACTCCATGACCAATTGCCCTTTAACGCTGAGATTTTCCTTTAGTATATTGTCCTTTACACTTACTTCCCATTATAAAATTCAAATAACACAGGGACAAAAACTTTCCATGAGTTCCACTTGAGTTTTTTAAAGTCCACCACAAACATCAGCATGCTGAATATGATTCAAACTTTTTGTTTGCATATTTAAACTTTATCTTTTAAAATTAAAGGTACCATTTATATAGTACTAAAGTACATTTAAAAAGGGCAGTTCACTTGTTCATTACCTTATTTCTTCATTTATATAGCCTTCTAAACATTGTCAAATAATATTAAGATAAATGCACAAACATTATATGTCTTTACTTTTTGCAAGAATGGAATCAAACTTTTCGGAGGAAATCTCTTTTTTGGTTGTTGGTTTTTTTTGGGGGGGGGCATCACTGCCCTCTGGTGGTCGTGGGCGCTACTCAGTGCTGCTCTTGAGAGCCACCGCTAAATTTGAACCACCAAGCCCACCGGCTGCAGTCCCGCACTCAACCACTTACACCACCGGGGCTCAACCTCAGAGGAAATCTCTATGAGAGTATAAAGGTGTTATATCTTAAGTGACTTTTTAAGTCTTTCTGTCATTAAAAACAAGTTATCAAATAAACACATTGTGCATACAGCAGAAGTTCATTTGTAATATAACTTGCAATATAATGTAAGTAGTAGTGTAAATGTCTAGCATTACCTGAATCAACAGAAATATGTTCAAGTTAACATAATAGCATGGTAAGAGAGTACCACAAAATCCTTGCACTGGCAATTATCAGAATTTTTTTTGCGGGTTTAGTAGACACATGTAATTTATTGAATAGTCAAAACCTATAGGCATCAGGAAAATCTGTCCATACGGAACTAAAATCTAATATAGGGAGATAGGAAAGGAAGGAAAAGGAAAAAAAATAATAAAAGGAAGTACAGCAGTTGGAAAATAGGTATTTTGAAGAGAAATAAATTAAGAAAGAGCTTCTCCATCGTTTCTTTCCACAGAGGTAGCCCATTTGATTTCCGTGTATCCCATATGTTGAAAAGGGTATTTGTGTTGAAGAAGTCATTGGTCTTGCGAAATTCTGTCAGCACTCCAGCTTCATTTCAATGAACAAGGTCATATTTCCAAGTACTATTCCTACCTCTTTGTTCCTAGCTTTTGCATTTTCACCACCAATAATTATCAATAAACTGTGGGTGAATGTTTGATCAATTTTAGATTGAAGACAGTGAAAGTCTTCAATTTCTTGATCACTAGTTGTAGTGGCATAAAATTGAATAATAGTTAAATGGACTGGATTTTCTGCTATGAATAGATATTATCCTGTCACAACCTTGTACTTCAAGATAAATTTGAAGTGTCCTTTATGATGATGAAAATGATTCTATTCCTCTTGATTTTGTCACTCTGAGCATAGTAGGCTATATAATTTGCCTGATTCAAAATGATCAATACCAGTTTATTTCTATTCACTAATGCCTACTTTATCAATCTTTATGCATTCCATTTTCATTTTTGACTCTTTGCAACTTTCCTAGATTCAAACTGTATACATCTCGTGTTCCAATTATCCTGACAGCTTCTTTATGGTAACTTTACTTTGAGAAGGCAGCTCTTCCGAGCTGAGGGGCTCATCTTTTAGCACAATATATCATACAATCGTTAGCTACTATTCATAAGGTTTCAGCAAAGTTCACAGCCTATTCCTTCTTCAAAAATGTTCTTAGTATGGAAGCTTTGCTGAAGCCTGTTCACCTGGAGTGATGCCACTGATACTTGAAATACCAGTGATGCAGCTTCCCGCATCACAGTAATACATACAGGACCACAGTACACATGGTGGGTTTCTTTATAGAGATTTTCATTAATTCATTTAAGTGTTTTCTTGTTTGTGTGTCTATATTGCTCCTCTTACTGTTATTTTTCCTATCACACTTTTTGCTGGGTTTTATGAGTACATGGAGTCCCTGAGTGGGCTAATGTGTTAGTGTTAAGTGTTCAGATGCTTTCTGAAAGGTGGGTGCTTCGTTCTCACTTAGAGGTGGATTGAAAGAAAGGTCTGGTGAGAACTCTGTGGAGTGTAATTCTACTGTACACATGGTGAGTCAGCATTGATGTGATGACAGTGCATTTGGTTTGGGCTTTTTGCTGGCCATTGTTTTTTATCTGCTAAATTTATAATTAGCCATTTATAAAATGTTCTTAGTACTAGTAGTTTGTTTTTTGGGGGTTTTTTTAAGTGATTTCTCTTGGCCTTTCCTGAAAGGTCATCAAACCACCTACAAATAACAATTTTTTTTTTGTTTGTTTGTTTTTGTTTTGGGGCATCACTGCTCTCCGGTGGTGGGAGTAGGAGGCCCAGCCCCACTGCTGGAATTGAACCTCCGTCCCAGTGGGCCGCAGTCCCGCGCACAACCACTATGCCACCGGGGCTCAGCCCTTAAATAACAATTTGACTTCCTGCTTTTCAATATTTGTGCTTTCCTTTTTGTTCTTTAAAGAATCACATTGACTTGTTCTTTCAGTACAATGTTAAACTAAATGATGACAGTGAGCATCTTTATCTTACAAATACTTCTAATGCATAATCTCCACCATGAGATTGACTTCAATTTCATTTTTGTGAAAGTATGTCTTCCAGGAATATTGAACCTTTTCAGATGTGTCTAAATGCATATAGAAATCATGCTCTTTCTTCTTTATTATGCTATTATTGTGGACTATAGTTCCAGCTGGTGAACTAACCCTTGTTTTCATTCTTTCAATGTACTATTATATTTATTATTTTATTTAGTTGATAAGAGCTCTGTTGGCTCAGTGGTTGAAATACTTAACTGCTAACTTACAGATTGGGGGTTCCAACTCACTATCCCACTCCCCAGGAGAAAAGTCTGACAGTCTGCTTGAGGCAAGAGTCCAGCTTTGGAAACTGGGATGGGGCAGTTTGCCACCGCCCTGCAGGCCTGCTAGGGTGCAGGTTTGGGATTTGGATACCGTTCTTTACGGAGAAACACACTGTGTGAATGTGTGTGTGCAAGCACATACAGATTTTAGTTCACTATGCATATATTGATGTCATATAAAGTATTTCAACTCTTGTCTCTTACTTTTAAATGCAGCACAGTTATCACTCCTTTGAAGATTTGAAGAAATTAACCTGAAAAAATATCTGGCTCTTTTGGGTAGTTAACTGTTTTACATCATTTTTCAACTTGTTCTGTTTTCTAGCTTTTCAATCTCACCTATTACTTTCTAAATCTGTAAAATTTAAGATGTGGATTATTTAAATTTTCCTAGAAAGTTGTTTCATCCAAGTTTTCAAAAGAATTTCCCCGGGATCTATACATGATGACCTCTCTGGAGTATGGACAGCGGGGAAGTGGGTAAAGGACATATCGGACAGAGTACAATAAGGAAAAGTAATAGCAATGTGTAAACTATTAAAGGTTCATGGGGGAGAGGGGTGGAAAGGGAGGTGAAATCTGGGAAGCTGGTACTGGGGGCCTAAGTGGAAGGAAGATGTTTTGGGGGCGATGATGGCAATAGGTGTGCAAAAGTGATATGCATACAATTGACATATGTGTAGATCGTGATGAGAGTTGTATGAGCCCCCAGTAAAATGATTTTTTTAAAGGAGGGGGGAGAGAGAAGCTTATACCAAGGGTTCAAGTAGAAAATACTTGGAAATGAAGATGGCAACATGTGCCGAACTATGCTTGATACAAATGAGGTCGTGAATGTTATAAGAGATGTAAGCGCCCCCAATAAAACTATTGAAAAAAATTTTGCTTTAGATTTATATACCACAGTCATTTCAAAATAAGATAAAATTGTTAAATTTCTTTGATGTTTTATATTTTACAACTAAATATTTTAGCGAAGGGGAAGTATACGTGAATGAAGCCCCTGGAGGAGCCCCTCGGCCATGGGTCAGCAATGCGAATAGCCAAGGCAATGCCAGGCTGCGTGGGTGAGGGGGTCGCTGCAGAGGTGGCTGGCTCATTTGCTCTCCCCTTTGTTCTAGTTTTGCTTTCTTTTTTATTACATTTTTTATGTTTTATTTTATTATGTTTGTTATTCTTTCTAATTTTTGTTTGTTTTTAATGTTCTAATGTATGTGAAATCCAAGATAGGTAAATCTTTAGCGATAATAACTAGATTAATGGTTCCTTGGGGGTCTGGCAGGAGGGACTGGGGTGCCAATAATGATGAGTACAAGGATGAAGAAAAGTTCTAAAACTGATTGTGATGATGATTGAACAGCTCTTCTTGATGTGACTGAACTATTGAGTTGCAGGATATGTGGCATGTATGCCAATAAACCTATAGGACAAATGAAGGCTGTGCATCTTAACTTTTCTCTTGGATTAAATAGGCTAGTGATTTGTTCTCTTGATTCTTTAGCTTTGGGATTTTCATTCCATCTTCATATTTTACTTTTGGTTTAGTCATTCTCTATTTCATGACTAATGATTCAGGTAACTGCATCCTTTTTACAAGTGCAGATTTTTATCTGTGAAGGAAATATTAATTACTGGTAATTTACTGTAAATTGTTTTTGTCCAGATACTTTCCTCTCGCACACACAAAAGAAAACCACATTTCTCAGGCTGTTTAACATCATCTACTGTGTAGTTCACTGCTTATTTCACCTTCTTGTTTGTAAGTTTTCTAGGCTTGGCTGAAGTTAGTTCCCTGGATGAATGGGAATTTTCATAAGACTGAGAAGTAACTGCCAATTAAATTGACTCCGACCCATAGCATCGCTAGAGAGCGAAGGAGAACTGCCCCTGTAGGTTTTGGAGATTGTAACTGTGTGGGCATAGAATGCCTCCTCTTTCTCCTGGGGCATGGTTGGCAGATTTGAACCACTGATCTTGCTTGTGTAACCCACAAGGCCTTTATTCCACTAAAGCAGGGAAAGGAGAAGTAATTTCAGAGAATGGCACTGGTTAGGAGTATAAAGACAGAGCAGAGAGAGGCCTATTGAGAGTAGGAGTGAGACAATAAGAACCAAGAGTATCAAAGACAAATTCCATGAGTACTTAGTAACTTTATGGACTCTAGAAATGTGAAAATCAAGAACTAAGATTCTTTAAGTGATGGCAACCTTCTCTGGCTTTGCCAATCAGCTTTCATTTCTATTAATAGTTTATATGTGAAGGCATTAAAAACCACTAATATTTTTATAGGGGCAAAGTTCAGAATCACTGACTTACATTATGCTTCTGTTTAAAAATGTATCTTGAAAGTATAAAAAGAGTTTGAGGTTATTGTTAAATTTAACAGATACCCCTGGCTTACGAAAGATTTTGCCTAGAGAGGCATTTTAAAGCCTTCACACTTTGTAAAATCATTAATGTTTATTAAAATTTAACATGGTGAGAGTTATTGGGACGATATAAAACAATAGGATACCTCTCCGGGGGAGGGAGCGCTCATGGTGTACTAGCTACACAGTGGGTTGCTACCCGCAAGACAGCAGTCCGAAGCCACCAGCTGCTCCATGGGAGCAAGACTGGGGTTTCCACCTGGTGAAGAGATACACTTTTGGAAGCCCACAGGGGCACTTCCACCCCATACTACAGTGTCCCTGTGAGTCGGAGTCAACGTGATGGCAGAGTTTAGTGTTGGATTATAACATCGAAGTATTAAAAGTAAAAATTACATGTGACTTAATATATATCACATTAATATACATATTACTTGATTATTTACAGTATAAACTTATATAGTAATCAAAAGCCAAGTTAACAGACATTTGTGGACGTTCCTGAAGTTATCCTATATGCAGTTTTTTTTAACTATGTGCTGTCAAGTAGATGCCAACTCTTGCTCACCCTATATGATAGAACAGAACTACGGCACCTCTTGGAATTTCTTAGGAACTGTAAATAATCTCTTCTTTCCATTGTGTGTACTTACTTACCACTTCTTTTCTGATCAGCACAATGTTGTCCTTAACTATTAGCAAGACTTAACCACGAGGAGGGTTTCAAACAGTTTGTAGAACATAGAATTAAGAGATAATGAAATTTTCCCACAAACTTCTGTGAGAAAAAGTGTGGCCACATATTCAATTTAACAAATAATTTTATACCTACTTTGTGGGCGTTCCACCAGAATGTGGAAATATCCAGTGATATTCTATGTCACATGCAAGTAAAGTTTTGTTGAAGAAAACTCAGACGGCTAGAGCAGAGCACAGACGGTGTTTTCATTGTCGTGCATGGCATTTCTCAGAGTCAGCGCCATGCAGGCCTCTCTGGACATTCACGGATAGTTCCTGGGACAGTGGGCTCAGCACCTGGCCAAGTCAGCCAGCAGTTCAAGCTCCTCAGCCGCTCCCAGGGGGAGAGGTGAGGTTGCTGTTGCAGATCCCTCAGGAGCAGTTGCAGTCGGTCCTGTAGGTTGTGGCAGTGAAGAATGACTCCGTGGCAGTGGGCTTGGTTGGGGTATATGTGAAAGCCCTGATAGTGCAGTGGGTTAAGTGCTGTGCTGCTAGACAGACAAGGGGACAGAAGTTGGAACTAAGCAGCCTCACCGTTGGAGACAGATGAAGCTAAGCTGTCAGCTGCCATCAAGATTCACAATCATAGAGATCCTTATGGAGGAAGCTCTGTCTTCTAGGATCACGAAGTGTCGGACAAACGCTCGGTCCTAGGTTGAGTTTGGGGTTTGCTGTGTGGAAACCTAGGAGACTGGGTGATACAGGGGCAACAGCGCTAAAACTGCTACCCCAAGAGTTCAGGTCCAACTCCCACAGCCTGGGAACCCTTACAAGGCAGTTCTACAGAGGATGGCTGTGGGTTGAAATCGACTCGGTGCGGTGCTTTTCTTGCTGTTTTCTTTTTAGGGGAGCTCTTACAGATAAAAACATTTTGAATGAAGCCATTTCGAAGTTGTTTTTGTTTTTTTCTCTCTCATGATGCTAAAGGATAATGGGAATACTTGTTCATTGTCTGTATCTTGACCTTCGTATTTCATAGCATTTATGCCTAAATTTGTGGTATTCGCAGCATAGTGCCAACACGATTCTGTTACTTAGTAAAGCCACGATCCATTATGCTGGAATGTGTGATTTAAGTGCATTCACTTTTTCGTGAATTTAAACATTATAAAAATAGGCTTGCCTGTCAGAAGTATTGTGTTGGGTTTTACAGATTAATGCTGTGTCTTTTCCTAAATGAGAATCTATGTTTACTTTCTACCATGCATTGGAATATATGTTTGTGTTAGGTAGAAATGAGAGGAATGCATAGTATAATGTAGTTAATCACATAGTAATCATCTAATAAGGTAAACAAAGCATCCTCTACAAACAAAAGCCTGTTGAGCATTTGAAAATGTTAAAGAAATGGCCTTTGGCGAACATTTGCTGTTGATCAGTTATTAACTCATTCAAATTGAGTCATAGGTGTTAACCTTCTCCCACCTCCTTCCCAGATACTATGAGGACTCAAGGTGCTATTCAGTTACAGAAAATAAATTCTAGTGGGATTCTGTATTACAAAGCACTTAGGTGTTCTGACACTTATCTTACCAACTGGGGTTGAGATTGCATTAAAGCAAAATATCATTGGTTGAACTTTACATTGCTTTTTTATTATACCATATTCATCGAATTCTTTTACTATAATTTTACATTAAGAAAAAGATGTTTACACAGGGCTTTAATTAGTATATTTAAGATGGCACTGATGCGGCCAAGTACTGCAAATAATATACCACATGAAAGTTTCTCAGAGATCTACTGACTATAGTATAGTGATGAAATTACCAGTAATATTCTGGTGGTTATATTACTATAGTGGTTAAAATTCTGTAGTCATTGGACAGTTATTTTTATTTTTATTTTTTTTAATTTTATTGGGGGCTCTTACAGCTACTACAACATTCAGTGCATCATTTGTATCAAGCACATTTGCACACATATTTCCACATGCATTTCCCAATATTTTCCACCTGAGCCCTTGATACAAGCCCCTTTTTAAAAAGAAACCCTCCCCTTTCCCTCCCCCCCCTTTTTAAAAAAATTGATCATTTTATTGGGGGGCCCCTACAACTCCCATCACAATCCCCAACAACATCAGTTGTATTCAGGCCACTTTTACACACCCATTGCCATCATCAC